>QJPP01006127.1:0-25000 GCA_003996215.1 Jaltomata sinuosa | reverse complement strand
GGGAATAGAATGGAGCGGACTAATACTCTATTCGACTAGAGGAAGAATCTTTATTAAATAGGATGCCTCCCAAGCGCCGAGGGGCTAACCGTCATATTCTCAATCGGCTTTGCCTCGCTGCATACTTTCGTTTAGTATTCCTTACAGCTATTCTCCAATCACCCGAAAGCAGTGGCGAGGCAGACATTGAGCAGAAAGAAAGACTTAAGACTTTATCATTCACACCGAGCTGCTTTCATAAGCACTTGTTGGCAAGTTCGGAAGAAGGCTTTGAGGGGAACTAACTCTATGTGGCTCCGGTTCAGTACTGCTTCTCGCTTAGAATCTCTTCCAGCTGAGCTGCACTAACAGGCTTAGGTAAAGTACAGATAATGTGAGTGACTACATGCGAAAGCTTTTGCTTCTTCCTTTCCTTCTGCTGGCAAGTAGCTCTCCTTTTTTCCTGTAGTTCAGGATTCCCTCTCTATGCCCATATCTATTTAGTCAAAAGGCTAGTTCAATCGCTCTGAGGAAGTACTCTAACTTGAATCAGTATCTCTAATAGGGCGATATCAGGTCTTCTGTGCGATATCGATCTTCTGTTTATGGTAAGCGGTCTGCCTTTCCCCTTACTAGATCAAATAGGGAAATTCAAAAAAGTACAGGAAAGGAAACCTTATTCGATGACCACTCCTCCTTCTGAATAGAGATAGGGTCACCTATAAATCTACAGTTGCTGCAGCTGGTGGAATAAATCTACCCGGAGCTTCCGCTGGTTTTCACATAGAAACTCCAATTTCTCTTTCTGCTCGTTAGGAGAACTCTCAATGGATTGGTTTCCGGGAGTCGAGGTGGAAGTAGATGGGGACTGGGGATAATAAAAAAACTCCTTATCGAAATTGGTCTCGTCCGATGCATGGCCGATGAGGGAGGCTCCAGAAGGAGAAAAACCGGATGGAGACTCCGAGGGTTAGGGGATAGGTTTGGTCGAGAATTTCATTACCTAAGTACGCCACTATAGCCACTAAAAGGGTCATATCTTGTTGAAGAGGAAGTGAAAGGAGCGAGACCTTGCGGAGTAGGTACGGAAGGGGAGGACTCTTCAGAGGTAGTTAAAAACCTTTATTTCAGGGAGGCAAGATAGGATCTTTCTTTTAGGATAGGACCACATACCCTAATTGAGACCCGGAGGGAGGCTGGATCTACTCTAAAGTAGAGTAGTTGTACTTGCCTTTTTCTTAGAGTGGATTGAGGAAAAAGTGGAACTCAGATGAGAACGTAGTCTTGCTGCATCTCTTGAAGGAGAAGGGGATAACCTATCCAACAAATAAGCTGGATCCTCTGGAGTCAGATCGGCTGGAGTAGCTACTTACCTTACTGGTGTCCGAAGAAGTCCATTGGTACAGATGTCATATGAGATGTGAAAGTGATTTCCGACTTAAAGACTACTAGTTGAAGTAGAGCCGACTCTAACATTCGACCAGAGAGGTCAGTGCTGGGAAAGAAAAGAATGGAATGTTTGTTCTAAAGAAGAAGGTTACTTTATTATTCTTTTCAGGAGCAAGCCATAAGGATTCTATAGATCGCGAGAATGCATGTTCTGATGCTTGCACGGGCTCAAGAAGGAAGAAGACTAGGAAAGCAATCGAACAGACAAGGCTCTGTAAGAGAAGAGCTAACTGGAGTACGCCTGGAACGACGAACGAGGAGTATGAGAATAGAGTTTCGAAGGTCAGATCGGGTTGGCTGGTAAAGCTTGTATTCCAGGTCAATAAAGACTACAAACTAGTACTGCTAACAAGAAGCTAACAAAGCGAGGCTGCTAAAGAAAAGCTTGTTCTGGTTCCGGATACTCGAATAAGAAGAACGGAAGTACAAGAGGACAAGAAGGAGAAGAGGCGAGTACAGTTTCACTTCAGTTTCACTTGCTTGGTAACCTCTTTCCCGGTCAGAGATAAGAAAGAATCCAAAGATTTGAAGTATGTTAGGCTTCGAACGCTGTTAGGACAGATAAATTGGAAAGCTAGGACGAAATAGCCTACCTTGAATACAAAATCAATTACCAGACGGACTGACTGGCCCACTTGTACATAATAGAATCAAAATCAAGGCAAATTCCCCTGATGGGAGTGAACATAGGGATTCCCCGACGAATGAATGCAATACATGGAAGGCTTATGGATGTAGTACTGGACGACTTTACCTACGACATTTCCTACTCCTACTTTTCATACAAAGAGAATGGGCAGCCTGGAAAACTTGGAATGATTACAGAATGCTTACCGCCTTCGATTCGGTCTATTCTAAGTGGTCCATTGGGTAAGCAGCGGAGGGAAGATGTCTATACCCATTGCCGTAGCTAAAAGGGTTCCCTTTCTTACTTGATTGAGACTGAGAGTCAGGGCATCAGAGGTCTTAGGAATCCCATCCCTAACGAGCTAGAAGTGGAACAAGCTCTCTTAGCCTTTTGCTTGAGAGTAGGACTTGTGAAGTCAAAGACTTTAACCTGCTGCTTGACTGCTCGACTTGACTATTGAAGAAGCTCTTTTCCAGGAGTAGGCTATAAAAGACGGGCTTTCCTCCAACTGGCACGATTGAAATAGACGGCTAGGAAGGTACGAAGTGACTCGACTCTAAAGGAGAGGGAGGAGGCCATTGGATGAGGTTACTTCGTTCCTCAACTTTTTGAATTTCATTCTCCCGGGAATTCAGGTTGCAACCAAAAATGAAACTTGGTAGCACTCTAATCAGCTGTGATTCCTCTTGTTGAAAAGAAAGATGCATCTCTTTTTTCAGCTGTCGTGCATTTCTTTTTTAGATAGGTATACTTGGGCCTTCACTGACCATGTGAGGACTTTTTAGGAAAAAGATATCTGGCCTACAAAAAGAACTAAAGACTATCTGATGAAAAGCTTTCTCATAGTAAAAATAGCTGATGAAAGAAAGAGAGCAGAAGTATGACCTTTTCAGGAAGAATATAAATAAAGCAAGATTTTGACCAGGCACGTACCGAAGGAGCAAAGGAGGAGGTAGCAATAGCGTTAGCAGGAGCAGCAGGAAGCAAATGAAAGTGAGCTTGTTCTCAAATCAGCGCACTAGGAATCGAAGATTAAAGATGATTTCCGACAAGCGCACATTCATAGGCTGTTAGCAGGATAAGGCGAGAAAGATATTGAATGAGTTTAAAGAGCATTTATCTAAGCTAAGCCCAGTTAATCCTACTATCTTCAGGAGCTAAGCCTGGCCTCTTACAAGTCTCAATTGAGGCAGAAAAAAGACGGATTCTTAACCCGATGGGGGATCTTGCTACATAGCTTCATATCTAATCAGCTTATTTACTGATGCAGGAAAATTCTTCTAAAGAAGACGTGTTGAGCTTTCTTTCCTTCGCTAACCCCCATAGTTGAATAAGAAAGTTCCGTCTCCAGTTCAGGGGAAGGACAAAGGAAAGATTCAACAAAGGATAAGGTGGAATGAGATCCTATGGTTTAGCTCCTTTAGTTAAGGCGGCCAACAATTGAGTTCCGTAGCTTAGGTAAGCATCCGCGAGAGGTCTTGTGGTGCATCCATCTAGAACAGCCCTCAAAATGATCCAAAAAAAGAATGATTACGTTCAAGCAGAGATCTCACTAGCGATAGAGGCGTGGAAGACCTATACTATTGATTTCCCGATACCGAGACTCTACTCTAGACAGCCATAGTCTCTAGATAGCCCTAGCCAAGGTTCCAATTCTGATAGACTAGCCTTGCCTTCCCCACAGAGGAGATAGACTGGTCTATAAAAGCTTCTGGAACTAGAAGAAGGAATGTAGGAGCTAGTATTCAAAGCTATCCGGCATATGGGAAGCCGTGCTCATTGGCCTGTGGCGGGGGGTAATAATTATTCCATATTGCTGGGGTAAATAGCCCTTTTCCCAACCCAAACTTGGTTTATCTGATGTTTGGCTGAAGCTTACTTGCAAGCACAACATCTGTCTCTTAGTCCTCTTTGGAAAACCTTTAATCAGAGAAAGAAAACGTATATTCTATCAATCTTAGAGAGAATCTCTATTCTCCACGGAAAAAGCATATTCAACACAGACAGGCTCAGGGAAAACATCCTATACTTGGGATAAGTGAGCACAAGAGTTTGTAATGAATGCTTTTATAATACTTGAAATAAGCTTTATTCCTCCTGGCCAATTCACCACTTCTCTCTTACTTACTACTTACTCATTAAATACCGGCTTGAACAAGAAAAGCGGTCCCTTACCTTCTCTATTTCCTTTCCTATGGTTGACTGCTTTTTCTTCCTTTTGCCATACTTCAGGAGGAAGAGATCGCCGGGTTCAACTTCCACTGGTGATGGCGATTCCTTCACCGGTAGTAGGCTATGAGAGGCTCTTAATCGGGTCCAATGTAAAGCAAGCCTTGCAAATGATGGTGGCTCCATACGGGTAGACGTAGTCCTTGAAACCATAACAAAGACAAGACAATTATAGGGAGGACGTACGTGTTCTCGGGCGAGTGTGGACTCAGTTAGTATACAAGATTATCAACATAGTAATAGGATGCATCTGCTGAAGCCAAGACTCATGTAACAACAAGCTGGACCGAAGGTCAGCCATAGTTGGTTTTGGTCGTTGAAGCTTCGCCGTGGTGACAAAGCTTTCATACTACGAAGGCAGGCCAGCAAGAAAGAATGTAAACATATCAGATTGGGACACCGGTGCATTGATAGATGCCAAGGAGTCACAACTGTTCTTTAATGTACGAAGGTAAGCCACCATAAACAGATTTCCTTTCTTCTCTCTTTCACTATCATGTTCCTCACTAACCCGAAAGACTTTCTTTAAACCGCACTTTGGGGAGGGGATCTTTGAACCTTGTTTGAGCTCTTCTTCCCCTTTCTAGACAAGAAAAGACAAGGGGAACTCCTTTCTTTTCGTTTTCACTTACATACGTGAATCTAGGTCCAGCCTCGCTTGCATTCAGTTATCAAGGGGGATGTCTACTCTTTTGTTTACATACTCAAGCTCCCGATTAGTCGCCATCGCACTTTTGTACAATATCCAACGCATATTAAAGCACTTACTGGCCAAGCATCAACAGAGTAGCCTGCGGATTGGTGCCCGGTGACACGGTAAAGGTTGAACCATCAACAACTCTGAGTGCCCCAAAAAGTCTGAAGTTCCTATTAACCACTTTCCCAACAAGGCAGCCGCCATGGTAATGCGATATTGTGGTCACAACGACAGAACTATCCCATCAGAAAATCATTGGATAGATCAACAGGCAATGAAGGTCCAGCATACCTGAAATATATAGGACCAAACTCTTGTTGGTACTTTCATTCCTTCTAATTCAAGTAAGCGGGGGGAAGTTCAATTAGAAGAGAATGACCCCCTTTTTGACTTTCCACCTGCTAACGAACTTCTACCTCAGCTAAATGCGAACCTTGACCCGGAAAACGAAGTCTTTCCTAATCTATCTCATAGTATTACTGAAAGAATATGGGCTCTTCTCGAAGGAGATGCCGCCAATTCTCCTTCCTTAGGTCTCAAATGTGATTTATCTGGCAGAGTGGATAAAGAATTACCTAGACTTTGTATTTCTGCTTAGCCTCGCCTGCTATCGTAAGAATCCTAAAGACCAGGTGACTGGACATATTGCTTCTTTTCTAGTTCCCTTGAGTGGGTATAAAACTTCCTTATTCTAGGTTATTTGGTACTTCTTTTGTGGACTCCTAGGAATTCCGTATAGATAAAAAGATAGTCTTCAAGTTGAACTAGCTCTAGGTTTGCTGAAAACCTCTTTGCCATTGACGTAGTACATGTTTTTGAAGTGGGCAAAACCTCTGCCTTACAGAAAAGTGTATAACCCAAGGCTACGAACCAAAGGAGAGAGGCTAGGTCTCAATCAATAGAAAGAAAACGAAATAGATCCACTTCATTTATCACAATGAATTATATTTGTTCGATACACTGTTGTCAATATAAATATTTAATATTGAAAAAATAGATTTCAAAAGAAATTTCATAAGAGAAGAAGATGAGGCAAAGAAGGAATTGATAGAGGTGCGTCGAAAAGTTCAATACCTTCTTGATCAAGAAAATGTCCCTGCTTTTCTCTTTATTTTTCGAGATTGGGTTGGTGTTCAGTCTACTTCTAAATAAGTACTCCGCCTTGTATAGTCTCTTTCTTCATGCAAGTCTACTAGTTGATCGAGACCATAAGATTCTTGTTGTGTTGCTGTCGTAAAGTTTCGTTCTTCGTTCCTATTTCTTGCCTTTTTTTCCGGTATGCCGCTCCGCCAGCAAGGAGCGAAAGAACCAAGTTTTCTGTGGTGATGTCAGAATTTGCACCTATTTGTATCTATTTAGTGATCAGCCCGCTAGTTTCTTTGATCCCACTCGGTCTTCCTTTTCTATTTTCTTCCAATAGTTCGACCTATCCAGAAAAATTGTCGTCCTACGAATGTGGTTTCAATCCTTCCGGTGATACTAGAAGTCGTTTTGATATAAGATTTTATCTTGTTTCCATTGTATTTATTATTCCTGATCCGGAAGTAAACTTTTCCTTTCCTTGGGCAGTACCTCCCAACAAGATTGATCCATTTGGATCTTGGTCCATGATGGCCTTTTTATTGATTGTGACGATTGGATCTCTCTATGAATGGAAAAGGGGTGCTTCGGATCGGGAGTAACCACTAGTGATAGGGAAAAAATAGGGGGGGAGGACAAAGGAAAGAGCGATGCCTACATTAAATCAATTGATTCGTCACGGTAGAGAAGAAAAATAGCGCACGGACAGTACTGGAGCTTTGGATCAATGTCCCCAGAAGCAAGGAGTATGCCCGCGTGTTTCAACAAGAACACCAAAAACACCTAATTCAGCTCCACGTAAGATAGCCAAAGTACGGTTGAGCAATCGACATGATATATTTGCTCACATTCCAGGCGAAGGTCATAATTTGCAGGAACATTCTATGGTCTTAATAAGAGGAGGTAGAGTGAAAGATTCGCCAGGTGTGAAATTCCATTGTATTCGAGGAGTCAAGGATTTGCTGGGAATTCCGGATCGAAGAAGAGGCAGATCAAAATATGGTGCGGAAAAACCAAAATCGATATGAATGGAAGATGCCTCTTGAACTCCTTTTTCTCGGTAAGGATAAGTACGAAGTCACTCGACTAAAAGGAGAGGGAACAACCACAACGTTACACCCCAAAACTATACGGAGCCCTTCCGAATGACCTAGAATATAGTCTACTAGACTAGCCATGAAAGAGTGACTTAGACTATATTCGCCCGTGGAGGTGAGTGGAGGAAGTTGTGAAGCTTCTAACTCTAATTACCAACTCGGGACTATATTAGTATAAAGCGGCATTATCCCTTTACTAAATCCTCCCTCCCTTACCACCATGAACAAGACCTTTCCTGACAAATTGGTTTTTAATTATAAGAAAGATGGCAAATCCTACCATTGTATTTCCTTTTTTCATTTGGATCCTATCAACTTGGAGAGTGTCTAGATTAAGACACTTCTCGTATTCGGACTATCAAGATCGACTAAATGAGAGTGTGGCTGATTTTTGTTCTTTTACCATGTCAGCCACACTTTTCTGGACCCCTTTTTTTACAAGCTGGAATTCAACTCCCAGCAGGACACACTACACTTAATGTAATAAAGATTTTTATAGGAGAACAAAATGAAGCTAATTTACAGCTCTTGTCATATATCTATAATTGATTCCAATAATTATGAATATATAGTGAATTTTTTGCGCGTACATATTGCGTTAACAATAATGGGGGGAGGTGGTTTTGGTTAGTTAAATATAAGTTGTAGTTTGAGTCCTCTCGAGGACGGGCCCTTTTTTTGGGGAAAGGATAGTGGGTAGGGCTTATCTTTCCCCCAGACTACTTTACTCGCTGGAAATCATTCCACGTACAGGAACTGGGGGAAAAAAAGGGCTCGAACTACAGGGATCTGATACCTGGCTTTCTTGGTATGAGAAGTTGGTTATGTAGGCTGACAACCTTTCCTAGGTTGTTTCAAACAGGCCAAATAATCGATTAGTAGTATGCCTGAGATTGCCATAAGAACTCCCCCCTCTTGAAAACTGACTAATCAAACAAAGGGGGCCACTTTTTTTATCAGGGTAGGGAGTTTGGGTTGGTGTGAAGTGTACGCACTTTGGGTACAAGATCGGAAATTCCATTCTCTTTTTTACCATCTAAAATCAAAGAAAAGAAAGAAGGGCGAGATAAACAAATAAAGAGATAACTTTCTTTATTATTATGTAAGATTAGAAGAAAATGAATCGGCGCAGGAGCTGCTACAATTGCTTCAGCGGGAGCTGCTGCCGGTATTGGAAATGTTTTCAGTTCCTTAATTCTGTTGCGAGAAATCATTCATTGGCAAAACAATTATTTGGTTATGCTATTTTGGGATTTGCTTTAACTGAAGCTATTGCCTTGTTTTCCTTAATGATGGCCTTCTTAATCCTCCTTGTCTTTTAGAAAAAAAAAGAAAAGAGTGGAAGCGGGCTAGTCCCCGAAAATGCCCGGTACTTTAGCGTTGGGGACAAGTAAGATTATTATCAGGTTTATCCACTATCGTTATCACAAATTGAATATCTTGTTAATATGCCAGCCCTAGCCCGTCTTGCTCTTCCAATTCCATTTCGAGAGTCATCATAGCTCTTTTGGGCTTATACATACAACACCCTTTTATATTTCGGCATAGACCCTTCTTCCTCCTTGCGATGCAAAGGCAATGTCAGGGAGGGCGAGAGAAGGGGACCACGTATGGGTGGTATGAAAGCCATAAGAGGGGTCATGGGTCTTTCTCACGAAGATGCAAAGCCTAGAGATGAGTCTATTCCAAATTGACTGAAAAATCTGGGGTAGGAGGCTTGATGACAAGTGATAAGGTGAGGAAAAGCAAAGTCAAGCCTGACCTAAGAAAAGACTGGTTCTCAACCACAGCAGAATGAGGTTTTTTCCTTTACCGATACCTATTTTTGAGTCTTTCTTCCGGAAACTTACGAGATGCAATTTTTCCAGGGAGTCCGACTCTTCAATCGAAAAAAAGACGGTCGTGTGCGAGTCGGCTGGGAAAACACAAGCTTAACACATCTTTCTTTATCTTTTTCATATCTGAATGTCTTTGTCGAGTTGGTTGGCATCATTCGCTCTTTTCTGTCTTTTCATTGTCCGCCTCCGCCCGAACAGATACGCACTAACCCACCTTAAATAAGGTAAAAGCCTTCTTTCCAACCCTTTGTACGAGACTCCTTTCTTCGTACAAATGCTCGTAGGTGAAAGAGACCTTTCTTTGCTCCTGTCGGCGGGATCAACCAGTGTCCCCGTGTGTAAGGCCCTTTCCTGAAAGAGGTCGAATAGTTCCTGTCCCATTCATACTACTGTTGGCTTATGTGCTATGTCTAGCGGCTGGTGAATCCTACCCAGTATCGGAATTGGATTTGATATTTCCTCGGTTTTCGAGAAGGGTTTTAATGGCGACCAGACTCATCTTCTCTGGAAGTCTAATGGTTTGGGGGACGTCGATTCCCTGGATTTTTTGGCTTCCCTTTCCCTTCAACCAGCCACTCTTTTAGTTCCCAAAATATATATAATCCAGAATCCTTTTAAGCGCCTTATCACGAAAGTGACCAAGCAAGCAGATGATGATGGTTCAGCCGGTAAGCTAGCAAGCTTACGAAATGAAGGAAGAGGAGACCCTTCTATTATAAGTTGAAAGCGAAGTCGATAGTCCTCGTACTGGTAATTATTATACCCTAAAAGTCTATATAAGATATAAAAGACAAAATATGAGAAAATTCAATAAATAAAGAAAAAGAAGAAGGCCCTCTCCTTACAGTCAAGTTTCAGCTCCTCTCCTTACAGTCAAGTTTCAGCTCCTTTCCTTCTCCTCACTACTGTAAAAATGTTGAATTTCGTTTTTTACACTGGCGCAGATGATTTCCCCTAAGGCACCGATGGACCAACGCCTTCGTATGTATATCACCCGATTTTTTTGATTCACGGCGTCGAGTATTTTTTAGATCTCATGACTAGACCTGTAGACGGTGATACCTCCACCTTTGGCGACGTGATCCTTTCTTATTCACTTGTGCTGGTGGTGGAGAGGGCGGCGCCTGTGTTATGGCTCTGGGGGGTGGGTCTTCCCTTTCTCAATTATGATGTACTCGGTTAGGTTGCCATCTAGGTCTCGGTCGGGGGCGACTTCAAAATTATGGTCTCAGTCTTCCCTTGATTCACGATCCTTGCAGCTGAATTAATCCCCCATGTGTCGGGACCTGAACCATGGTGGTGCTCTTCTACAGCTTCTTCTACACAGGCTCCTCTACTTCTGGAATTGAAAAAGGAAGCTTTTCCAAGCCCGAACAAGATCAAAAGAACTGATCGTTTTCTACAATAAGAAAATAGTTATCTACTAGCCATGTTTTCTTTTTTTGATAATGCCGTAGCGTAGGGCTCCAGGAATTTTTGAAGCTGAACATGTTCAAAAGATGCCTAAAGCTTTTAGCTTTGATCATTCGACGCCGAGTGAAAAGGTTCCTCGCTAAATAAAAACAAAGTTCCACAATCCCTTACCTACCCCAGTCCATCCCTTCACCCGGATAATGACCACTTAAGCACCTCTGGAAGTGAACAGAAAGAGATGGCAGTTTTCGCCTCGTCCTTATACGACTTTTTTTCCCTGTGTTCTATCACTCACGGATGGCCTACCCAAGGAAGAAATCACAACCAGGGCAGTCACCTGTATGTTAGGTAGCCTCCTCACTAAACACAAGTAAGAGCTAGCTTGCATTGAGAATGAGGGCTCTCCTAAGGACTTGTTTTCAGCTCCTTACTTACAGATAAGAGTCAAAATTCAAACAGCCCACTTTGCTCCATTGCTCTGCTCGCTCCGACGATTCTACTTACCGGCCTTAAAGAGAGAGCGCAGTGTGATATGCTCTATAATGGAAATAATGGATATGCTCTGTCTTAGAGCTTCGCTAGCAGTGTCGAGCTTTGCTCGCGATTCGACTGGAACTAAGGACCTGAACTTAATAGAATTTCAGAGCTCTCACGCGGCTATCAAAAGAATGAAGAACCGCTACTGAACGAGAGTGAGTGAAGTGAGTAAGCACGGAACGAGCTAAATAGAAGTTGTAGCAACGAGCTACTAAGGAATGACTGTGTTGAAGTTTCAAACGTAGAGCTCGTTTCAATTTCATGATTGTATTCCAGGCTGAGAACAATATCCTTATGCACCCATTTCACATCTTAGGCCTAGCTGGTGTAAAAGGCGGCTCCCTATTCAGGGTTATGCATGCTTCCTTGGTAACTTCTAGTTTGATCAGGGAAAGCACTGAAAATGAATCTGCTAATGAAGGTTACAGATTCGGTCAAGAGGAAGAAACTTAGAATATCGTAGCCGCTCATGCTTATTTTGGCCGATTGATCTTCCAATATGCTAGTTTCAACAACTCTGGTTCGTACACGTCTTCTCTTTGTTTCCCGTGCCTCTAGTGAGTTAGAGACAGAGTTTGAAAAGGTCAAATCTTTGAAGATTCCATTATCTATGATTGAGTTGCGAAAACTTCTGGATAGGTATCCTCCATCTGAACCGAATTATTTCTGGTTAAAGAATCCCTTTCTAGTAGCTCTGGAACAATTAGGAGATTCTATACGGGGTTTTGCTTCTGGCGGCAACATGCTTGGTCCCGCTTATGGGGTCAAATCAATACGTTCTAAGAAGAAAGATTGGAATATCAATCTCATCGAGATCATACCAAATCCCATCAATAGAATCACTTTTTCGAGAAAATACGAGACATCAAAGTCATACAAGTAAAGAGATCTATTCATTTTTAAGAAAAAGAAAAAACGGGGATTGGATTGATGATAAAATAGAATCCTGGGTCGCAAATAGTGATTCGATTGAGGATGAAGAAAGAGAATTCTTGGTTCAGTTCTCCACCTTAACGACAGAAAATAGGATTGATCAAATTCTATTAAGTCTGACTCATAGTGATCATTTATCAAAGAATGACTCTGGTTATCAAATGATTGAACAACCGGGAGCAATTTACTTACTATACTTAGTTGACATTCACAAAAAGCATCTAATGAATTTTGAGTTCAATCCATCCTGTTTAGTAGAAAGACGGATATTCCTTGCTCATTATCAGACAAACACTTATTCACAAACTTCGTGTGGGGAAAATCGTTTTCATGGAAAGCTCTTTTCGCTCAGCTTAGCCTTATCCACCCTCTAGGGTTATTTTAGTGATAGGTTCTATAGGAACTGAATGATCCTATTTGGTCAAATACCTAGCAACAAACTCCTATGTTCCTTTCATTACGGTATTTCTGGACTGGATAAGAAGCCTAAAAGTTTTCTTCTTGATGAGATCGATATTGATGATAGTGACCTTGATACGGAGCTGGAACTGCTAACTAGCATGGATGAGGATGAGCTAGGCTTTCAAGCAAAGGAACCCGCGCATTACACTACCAATCCTTGGGCTTTACTTATTCTGATTTACTTAAAAGGAAAAGCCCAGCCAAGTTCTTCTAAAGTCATTCTTTATTTCAAGGAGCGATTGCTTGTTGGGAAGCGAGCTCAACCTTAAGTTATGAGAAAGGAGCCTAAATTTAAGCTCACGAGACAAAGCGAGTGCTCTTTACATAATGTACGTAATGAGAGCATCTTTGCCCCCAAAGTTCGACTTCTTTTCTTCGATCAGAGTGGGACTGAAGACCAAGACTTCATATTGAGAAAAGATAAGGGGAAGCTTAAGCTAGAACTTCGCAGGCTGGAAATCGGTGCCCCTACCCCCTACCCCTAGGCTCATGAAAGAAGAGGTTCCTGCTGCTGGGGATAGAAGATTATTCCGAAAATGAAAAGGAGATTTTTTGTTGTAAGGTAGGGCCCAAGCTTCACCCGTGTAAGACTCATAAGAGGATCTACGTCATTATTCATTCCCCATCCCGAGATGTCTAAGTAAACAGGCTTCCCTAAGCTTGAAGCAAGAATAAATGAAGTCCATCAGAAACAAGACCTGATTATTCAAATCAAAGGCTTAAAGACAGGGTCAATAGTAGTAGCCACATCTTAGAGAAGAGGTGAGTATGAATATAAGAGACCTACCTTGGAAGACAGCTTGATGAGAGCCGGGTGGGAATCTAGCTCAACAAAGAGTCTTTCTCGTCCATATACCCATGAATGATTTCATACTTTATCACACCTATTTCGGAGGATGGTCAACAGACTTGGGAAGTCACCTTCTTCTTTCTCATGCTATTACCGAAAGCTCTTTTTCTTAGGAAGGATTATTCAAGTTTTAAGTTTAGTTTAATTTCACCAGGTGAAGAAAAAGGATTAGCAATCTCTCAATCTGGGGAAGTTTTCTTTTTCTTTCGATATCGGTCAAGGCTAGTTGCTCTCCTTAGTACGAGAGTTTCTATTATATCCCTACTGCTTAGGCAGTCGATCTCACTTTCTCTTGAAAAAGGTCATAGAGTGAGCCCTTTAAAGGTCCTCCTCAGGGCTTAAAGGTTCTTGCTGTCGGAATGCTTTTTAAAGTTCAATTCATCCTGCTTGTGAATTCTATTATCATAAAAAATGAAAAGAAAAGTTCGGCTGTATAGCAATTGCTATGGGTCCTCTTTTCCGATGAATGCTTCACACTGTCCATTTTAGGTGGCTTACAAAGCTCCCCGGACCATTAGAAGTCAAACATCTCGATCAATCGAAAGTCTTTACTAACTAATTCTATGCTTTTGCCAGCGTGTTCTTTTACAAGCAGTGTATCAGTAGTTCCATTAGGGAGGGCTAGGCCAGGAGGAAGCACTTTTTTTTAAGGTAAGTAGGGATTCATATTCGACAAGCTAGATAGATAAGATCTTTCAAGGAAGAAGCATTATTAATTAATGCAGAAAGGAATCTTGAAAATGAGAAAGAAAAGATCTCAGCCTGAAACTGATTTCTCAGATTCTCAACCGGTCGAAAGAGGAGTCTTTCTGGGCATTTGAATAAGAAGGCTATCATTTTACCGGAGAATCACGATGGAATCTCCCTTTGTTTCCGTACGCTGGGGGAATGTCTTAAGTAGCCATTCCGCTTGTTAAGTCATTTACATACTATATTCTTGCGGATAAGAAATCGTTGATATGCAGTAGTTGTGAACCTACATCCCTACCATCGGAGGATGGGGATTGCTTACTCAGATATAGCCTCAATGAATAGAATATCCTTCGCCCGGTTAAGCACTTTGCATGCTATTCCTTATTTCAAGGCACGAAGACAGAGGATAGAGCGTACTCAAAAGCAAGACGGATGTGAAAGCAGAACTAGCGCTTGAGGAAAAGTAATAGAAGAGGGAAATATTCAATCACCCGCTCTTCTCCTTCATAGCTTTGATATAACCTAATGAGAGCTGGACTAGCGATCCATATCCTAATAGGGAAAAGTCAGGGTCAAAAACTGAGTTTAGAGTAGATGTGACATATAGGAGGAATTTCAACAACGTATTTCGTATTTCTATATGAAAGATTCAATTGTTGCGGTTACGCCATTTCCTAAGATAATGAATGTCCTTCCTCCAACTACAGTTATTCCTGAAAACCCAGCTAGGGGATTGGATTCCTTTCTATAAATGACTTAAGAAATTGTGAAAGGGGACGGGATCTTCTCTTCTCGCCCTGACTTCAAGACTATTTAGGACTGACTGCCGCGGATAAGTCCCAAAGATGTGAAAGAAGAAAGATAATGACGACCTTGTATATATACAGAAAAGACAAAAAAAGATTCTCATTTTTCGTTTCTTTATGAGAAAGTCAACTGATGAACAGGAAGCAAAAACACTTGTTTCCGAAACGACTAGCAAGGCTTAGTCTAACAGCAGAAAGAATCCCACCTGACTAGAGGAATTTCGTAGTACCGGACTCGTTCAAAGAGTTAAAAGCTGCCTTTATCCTCTTTTATAGTTGCACCCCATGCAACTTATGGCTAGCCACTTCCTTTATTCAGAGCAGAAGTGGCTACCTTCTTTGTGTTGTCTACTCAAGGGAAGAGAGAGATACTTAGCTGAAAGGGTGGACAAGGCCGAGCGCCTTCAAAGGTTGCTCCAGTCGCCTGAAGCCTTGTGGATTGATTGTGGGGGATTTAGGCGTGTCACGCCAACCATCTTCCAGTTCCTGGATAATCATTCTCGGATAATGCTTTCTGCAGGGGCTAACCCTATCTTCGCGCATACTTCCTTAGTTGTCTGGGAGTTGAATCAGAAGCATCGAATGAAAGGTTCTTTCCAAGACCATCTGCTATTGAATCAGCTGTTTTTGCTGGGCGAGATTCTATCTTTTCCTTGTAGTCCACGGGATTTTACTCTGGGGAAGCTCATTCCTTGGATGGATCATAACTTATACAAAGGATAGTATCTGTAAGAAGGACCAAAGCGCACTGAAAGAACCTACCGATTCTTGCCAGTCATATCAACCAGAATTGGTTAGCCTTCGTTTGCCCCATTGGCGAAGTCATAAGTTGTGGTGAATCCGTGTCGCTACTATAAATTTCCATAGTTCAATAGAGAAAAGAGAGAAGAGCAGGCCGATTTCCTTTACTTTATTATTAAACTTAAACAAAGAATCCTTCGACTTTGAATGTCGAAACCTTGAAAGCAAGGAAGGGCCTCTTTCCATCCATAGAATCTCTTCCTTATGCTAGCACTTTCATCTATCTTTCTTAACCTGCTTCTATCAAAGCAGCTTGTAAACTCCGACCATCGTCTCAGTGAAGTAGCCCATGGGTATGGGATACGAACGATTAAGAGTTCTTGCTTAAAAAAAAGGTATGTACTAACTGAGAGTGGAATCTATCCTGACTTTTAAGTAGCGCTTGATTAATGGATGAACCCCGAATCCGTACTTTCCGGTACTATGCCCACTCCTCTTTCCTCTTTCAAGTGGGTTGAACTCTTTCTAAGGCAAAGGGCCAAGTTTGTGCCACGACAAGGCATTCTCTTTTCAATAGTACCATCGACTGGAGAAAGTAATAGTTTGGCTTGGACGCGTCTTAACATACTCTCCTCTAGCACCATTCACAATTGACTCTCAACTTCATCTCTGATCTGAGGATGGGAAGAAAGAAAGCATTGATTACAAGTGAGATGTCCAAGAGAAAATGAACGAGGGGAGTGGTCTACTCACTTAAGACCGTTCGTGATCCCCACTTCACTCCTATTCCATTCCTTTCGACTCGCAATCACAATAGCCGTACAGTCGAATAGTTGAGTTAGACGGGGGATAATGGTCGAACTATCAAAGATGTCTGCTACCAATGAATTAGGAGTTATAACATTCATAAAAGAAAGAAAAAACCAATATAGGAACTTCAACTAAGAAAGAAGAAGAATAAGAAGAATTGCTTAAGTAAGGTAGTCGCTTCTTTTTTTCGGTATAGCGCTCTGCGAGCAGAGCGAATGAACATAAATATTTCAGAATATCATGAATATCCTTCGCCCCTTATCTCCTCATCTTCCTATTTATAAGCCACAACTTACTTTGACGTTTTCGATTTCCCATAGAATCTCCGGAGCTTTCCTAGCCACTATAGTTTTCTTTTTTTATTTTCTTTGTCTGAAAATAGGTTTGATTTGCTTCACCTATGAGAACTTCTACCAATTCTTCTTTTATTCATCAAAGCTCATCCTAATTTCCGTCGAGATTACAGCCTTAGCCCTGTCCTATCATCTGTATAATGGAGTTCGTCATTTATTGACAGATTTTTTGGGAATTTTCTTTCTTAGAATTGGAAGAAAAAGATTTAAATGACTGTGAAAAATTTAACCTATACCTTTCTTTGAGATTGAAACTCTAAATTATTCTTTTCTTATGAAATGTTTATTATTCGTTGATAGATCTAAAGCTTATGCTGTAGAAGCTGACATCAGGCTATTGGCCTTTTATCTGCATCTTTCCTCGTAGAGTGGCGTCTTTTATAAGAAATTTCTCATTGGAACTAAAAAAAAAGAGTTTGAGCTCTTTTTTTTGGTTGACTTTTATCCATGCGCGGCGGCTATGCGCATGTGTCCCAAAGTGACGTATATTTTTTGGTAATGGGTATACTCGAGAGAAAAGGTTTGGAATTCGACCTCCCCTTATACGCTCTAAAAGGGGGTCATGGACTCCTTTTTTGTTTAGGATCCCCTTTCTACATTCAATTTTTTAGTGAGCCTGGTGTGGAATCACCATCATTACACATTCATTCTTGGTCTGGCTGCTGGTCTAGCGAGCCTTTCTAGCCGCCTAGAGTGCAGCCTGCCTGCTAAAGACCGTAACGTAAGTAACTCAGTGCTCCATAAGGGGGAAATGAAAGCAGAATTCGTTCGGATCCTCCCACATGTTCAATCTTTCTTTAGCGGTTTCCCCAGAGATCTTTATCATTAATGCAACCTTCATTTTTCTCATTCATGGAGTTGTATTTAGTACCTCTAAGAAATATGATTATCCACCGTTAGTCAGTGATGTTGATTGGCTTGGATTACTTAGTGTTGTGCGCCTAGGAGGGCAGCGCGCTTTGGGATGCGGAGGAGCTATTATCTTCCAGCTCCCTAACCTAAAGCGGCACCGGGTTTGGACAGCAGGGAACCATAGCATGGAGGGGTGTCTAATCCTTTTGCCACCGCAAGGCTGGCTAATCGTACGCAGCAGGCTCGAATACCCCTAGTTCTGGAAGGCACATGAGTCCGAATGCTATGTTGAATGTGCGACCGAGACTACACTACGTAGGTACCTGTGTAGGTGAGGCATCAGTTGGTCCTAGAAATGGCGGCAGCGGTGCGAGGAGTTAACTACCGGACGTGCTGCAACCTAGGGATCACCAGGCAGCTCTTTTGCTCTATAGGGATCGGGGGGGCATATCACAATTCTTCTTGGAGGAGGGTTGTTTGCCCGGGTGACTGATCGGGCCATAATGTACTTCTACCTATTATACCACTGGTAATTGAAGTCGAGCATACGATGATCTTCATGCGTGAATAGCCGGGAGGAAAGAAAGGGCGGTAGATGATAATGAGAAAGGGCGCCGCGTCTGGACGGGCGGAATGGATGAGAGAAAGGTGTCATGCCGTGGAGTGGGGAATAGCCCTCGTCTCATGTAAGACAACTAAATCCTGAAGCCGAGGAACTGAGGGACGTTCTCGAGCACAGGATAAGTAATTGAGAGATAGATCTAGCCTATTCGTTATGGGAAATCAATGATCCGGGCCAAATAGAGCTTACCTACGGCACCTGGCTTTCTCCGGCGAGTTTCTATAATAAATCCAAGCCCCAAGACAAGGTACAACTGTTGGGAAGGGGACATGATCAATAGAACCTGGCTGGATCTGGGCTGGGATAGTGGCGCCCATTCTTAACCAGTTCCGAAAAGGTTCGCTCATGCTGGAAGGAGAATCCCCACTTAGTGATCGGTCCGCTAGTTCAAGCAAATCCAAAGAAGTTATCACGGACGAGCCACATGCAGGGAAACTTGCACGTGTGGTTCGGGCCGGGCTTTCATGAGGTATCTAATAACCCTGCTTCTGCTTGCCGCTGGCGCACCTCTCCTAACTATTGCCCATTTATTCTGGAATAATCTTTTTAGGAGGGACAATTTTACATATTTCTGCCAAATCCTTCTATTATTAAGTACGGCTGGTACCATTTCGATGTGTTTCAATTCTTTCGAACAAGAGAGGTTTGATGCTTTTGAATCCATTGTATTAATTCCACTTCCTACTCGCGGTATGCTCGTTATGATCTCAGGCTTATGATTCAATTGCCATGTATTTAGATATTGAGCCTCAATGTTTATGTTTTTATGTGATCGCAACATCAAAAAGAAAGTCTGAATTTTCTACGGAAGCCGACTCGAAATATTTGATCTTAGGTGCATTTCCCTCTGGAATATTATTGTTTGGGTACGACCGGACAACTACCGATATCTATTAATATCTTTTCTTAGAATGTTCTTTATAAATATATATCTATCTATCTATATCGTAAACTATCGTATCGGGTATTACTTAGATGTGAAACTTGCAGACCTCATAGGTTGTAATATTTATCTTACGGGGGGAACAAAATCAAAGAATATATAGACTAGTAGAGAACCTCTACGTAGTTGTCTATCTAGGATGATCGATCTACATCTTTCCCCATAGCCCTGGGGCTGTGTCTCGATCTCCTATGTGTGAAATATAAGGGACTAGTTCCTATAGAGATTCCCCTTGGTCTAATTCCACGCCTTATGATGAAAGGGGAGTCGGCGTGGCGTAAAGTGAAGATTGGGGGGAGTAGAAAAAATTCCCTTATGAGGTATTCCGAAGGTGTAACCTAGGCAACAAAAAAGGGGCCCGATACTTCAACTAGAGAAGTGACCAGTTGGTTCACCAAACCCCAACCCAGCGTCACACATTCTCCAGGTCCGAAGGAATCCAGTGCCCAACTACCGACTCCTCCCGGAATTGCATTATCGGAGCCGAGCCAGGAATGGCCGTTAGTGGACACCCACCACTTTTCACCGGTTAGAGAGGCCCTCTCTAATACATTAAGAAAAGATGTTCACAGGGGACATAAAGACTCGGTCATAGGAATTTAGAACACCTACGTGCTGGTAAACGAAAACCACCTCGACCGGATCAGAGTAAACAACAATGTCGAATCAGGCCGCCCTTTGCCTTGAAAGAATTCACACGCGGCAACCAGCTTTACCAAAATAAGGGGAGATCCGCTGATTACTTCTCACGAAAACATCTGACCTATACTATAGTCAAGTCGTTCGCCTATCTTTCTGATCTCCTTTCCTTCTATTCATCAGATTATTTTGACCTAGTGAAAAATGGGGTTGATGCTGTTGGCTAAAAAAAAGGGAGAGAGGAGAGCCTTAGGGTACACTCACTTTTGCATTTTTGTTTAGGTTCTCGAGATTCTCAATCTCTTCTTTTAGTGGGGAGGAATAGTATGTGAATGGCGGTTCTCAGACGAGGGAATCATTCCTCTCTAAATAAAATAAAAAGAAGCTAGAATCTTTCTATTGATGGAGCTTTCACATCTGCGCATAGAATCCTTTTTTGCCCTTCCATTCTGTTCTTACGGTAGTTGGGTCAGAATCCATGTGATGGTTCAAAAGTTGTTTCAAATATTCTTCGCATCCCCAGAGAGATAGATTGTTGCCATTGTGCCTTGGTCAAGGGGCACGAACAGCCTTAAAGTACTGTTCCATGTCCTAGAGGTCTTCGAGCCTTGGCATTTCGAATCCCGTTGAATGGCTGTGGTTTCGGGACTCAAGTCTGGAGTCGCCAGGTGAGACATTCGGTTCACGAACCAAAAACCTATCTCCACAGCAAGCTCCTCAATTTAACCCGGTCCGTCACGCTTTGGACATCGCCACCGGGATCGTTGAGGCCCCATGAAGACGGCTCTACTTCACTGGGAAGATGTGGTACTCATTAGCGAGCGTCTGGTGACCAACGATTCTGGATTCCCCTGCCTTTCTGCCATAGTCTACACTTGTTCGTCCAAATGGTTGACCTTGCCATCAAGTTGGGTCACTCGATCCTTGAGTGTTTCCTTAACAACAGCCGCCGCTGACAGCACTCCACTGCTATCATCATGTACATGGTACAACAAGAAGAGAATTAGCAGAAATCGAAAGGTTTTTACCTAAAACTCCACTCTGATACCTCCTAAAGCGAAATAGGCACGCGCACGGGTAGAGAGTCTGCCTGAGTCGTGCGGCCCCAGGTAACGCCTAGTTTAGTGTAGCACCTGGGCCTTCTCCTTGTCGAGTTTTGCTTCTGATCTCTCTCTGAGTCTCTAGTTCGTTACCTTCTACAACAAGATCTTCTCCCTCTGCTGCTACTGGAGCTACTGGATATCGACCTCAGAGATACTAGATTGGGTTCGAGAGGAAGGGATGCTGCTATTGATGGACCGGTGCTACCTCTGGATCAAACAATCATGGAAGACGTAATTGAAATATCTGGAATTTAATCACATTGGTATAAAGAGCCGGAAAAGAAAAAGAGGAGGAAAGAAGCAAGGGACTGAGCGACGAAGTGAGGTTTGGAACCCTTCAATTACAAAGTGGAAGATGCCTCTCACAATGGGTAGGATTACAGCATTTATTATATTTTATTCTTCTATTTGATAATATAGGGAGTTGGGGCAGGTTGAAGGGGAGGCCCTGAAACAGGTAAGGCCACCACTTTTACCAGATATGGGTCCGGACGACCCAAGAGCCCGCCACTAGAACCCAACCCTTAAGCGGCTAAGGTCCAAGGGGCTATCGCAGGAAGTAAGCTTCACCTGTAACCGTAAGGAATACAGAAAGTTACCCGGAATTCCTAGCAAGGACTTTGCCTGCTATTCATTCCGTCATCCCTTTCACCCTTAACTAGCTAACTCGATGGGACGTCAACAGCGGGAATGCCAAAAGCAAGACCTGGACCTGGTTCACGTAGTCAAGCAGCAAATACCTCTTTCTCTTTGGGAGCTTTCGTAATGGCTATAAAGAATGCTACGCACCTCGTGAAATGCTATTGGGATCGATCCCTTCAACCCTCCTTGGCGTGGAAGGTCACAAAAGAAAAGAAAACTATTCTTCTTAGCAGCTTTTTCAAACTACCCGAGGTAAGGAAGTAAAGCAACCAATAGCCTTTTTACCTACTATGCCTTTCACCGAGTGAGCAAAAAGTAGTTACCTTTAGCCCGGTCTTCCTTATTAATTATTGATAAGGCACAGGGGAAGCATCATCCTTATAAGACTGTTGCTAAACAAAAGAAATTCTTTTTCACATTCAACCATGATAGGGAAACTTGAGCAATCAAAGCTACGCCCTTTTCCACTGCTGACTATGAATAGTTGACAGCTAATGATTTCTACTTTACTAATCCAGTTCGGTAAGTTAAGGTCCATGCTTGAAACGAAAAAAAAAGGAAGGGGAAGGGGTCGCCCAAAGCTGTGGAGATAAGGCGGAAGATAAAAAAGCTATATTTATAATAATAAAGAGAATCTATTCAAATTCATATTAGAAAATGGGATTATCAACTATACTTGACTGGAAAAACCATCCAATCTACTCTCTTGGTCTCCCCCCTGTAACTTGATAAATCATAAGAGAAGAAGAAATCGTTGCGTAGAAATTCGTGCTTACTATATCCCCATCTAAGTAAGAGGAAAAGAGCGAAAAGCTTACTTTTAGGTAGTGGCTTAAGCGCTAAGAAGTGAACATCATGCAACTCAGACTATATTCTTAACACATGCAAGTCGAACCTTGGTTTTCGGAGTTTGAAAGAGAAGGGGAAGAAGCAGGGTAGAGGAATTGTTCAACTCATCAGGCTCATGACCTAAAGATTGCAGGTTCGAAGCCTGTCCCCGCCTAATCAGTGGAACATTATTCACCGGGATAGAAGGTCGGTCCCAACCCGTCTACAAAATGGGGCTAGTGTTCAGTCTTGGTTGGTTCCACCTCTTTGCAGGGTGATGACACCAGTAGCTGTGAGCACAGATGACCATTTCTCTCACTATTGAATTCCAACTTAGAGCTCCTTTCCTTACAGTCAATATTCACTCCTTCTACTCTAAACTACTGTGTGCCTATTTGGAGCTTTTCACAGTCAAAGTCAAAGTTGGTGGCAAGATCGGCATGCCTTCTAGTTGTAGTTGACTTTAAGTGGACCTCAACTACCCATAGTCCTCTATTTACGGGCTTGCACTCAATAGTCAATCAATTCGTTTTTTCGCTTTCTATCGCACGATTCAACTATTTGTTTATATAGTGTGTGAAGTCTAACTAATGGAAACTATGAATTAGTTCCAAGAAAGCGGCCGTTCACGTTAGGAATAGAGGCCTTTAAGGATGTACTTGCTTTTCCTTTTTTTCGTCGAGATTGGGTTGGTGTTCAGTGTACCGCTTGTGACGCCTATGCTTTGCAAGCCTACATAGGATACAAGATCGAAAAGAATGCATTGGATGGATGCCCGGGCATTGAGAAGGAAGGACGCTTTTAGAGGGGAAAGGCCATGGGGAGATACCGTCTGTGATCCATGGATCTCCGATCGGGAAACCGTATCCAAGCTCCGTGGCTAGTCTGCGCTCTTTGGACTTTTCAAACTTAGCAAACTGAAACATCTTAGTAGCTAAAGGAAGGGAAATCAACCGAGACCCCGTTAGTAGCGGCGAGTGAGAGCGGATTGGGGGTTTTAAGAAAAACAAACACGAAGCTTCGTTCCTCTCCTTTTAGGTGAGCTACTTCGTCCCTCAGCAAAGTGTTCATTTCTTTTTCGCCAGGTTTCATTCGATTTGTTCTGGATTGGATGATGGAAAAACCAGCAAGCTACGGCTCCAAAGCTTACCTTATTTAGAAAAGGAGAAAGGGCTTTTTTATAGATGTTGAGGTTGAGTAAGGGGGGTGGAGCTTGAAGAGCGAAGCGAGCCTCGCTAGCCTAGCAACGTTTTTCAGCAGCAAGCTACGGTCTAACGACCCCCTAACCTAGGTTGGGGCGAAAAATCTAAAATCCAAAACATTGGTTAGGGTTCCTCTCCTTTTAGGCGAGCTACTTCATTCCAAACCTTTCTCGAATAATAAGGTAAGCTTTCAAGCCGCCGCCCTTTAAAGGAGCGGGCGCAGTGAACTGTAATTGTGAAAAGATTGGAAGATCTGGCCAAAGAAGGTGATAGCCCTGTAGATTCGTGTAATGACCCTTCCGGTTATTTCCATGTATACGTTTTCCTTGAACAGTTAGAGCTTGTTCATAGTGACCCAAGTCATTTAAGGCTTGTCGGGATCGGTATTTCGGCGCCGGGTCCATTTGTTTGATCGTAAGTTCTTTAATAAATTTTCTGAACTTTGGGTCAAATGTCTCAGGGATTTTATCTCAATATATAAAGAGTTAGAAGTCCCCCGAAATACCAAATCGAAGGTGTATGAGTCTAGTTTCCAACGCACAAAACCTCACGTCCAACTGGCAGAAAATGGGTTGCCAACCGGGTGGCAAACCGGGTCGGGTTAAACTCGATTTAAGCCTCAACTTCACGTTTTATAACGCCATTTCAGTTCTGAAACAGTGAGGAAACATAAGGGAGAATTTCAAGAGAGTTCTTGAGTATCAAAATCATGCGTTGGTGAATTGCGAGTCTAGGTTTGAGAATTTTATTAGCATCGCGCGTATATTTGAAAATATTTTATTTAAAAGTTGAATTTGGTAAAAATTATATTATTATTACCTTTTTAAAATGTTTTAAAGGTTTATGAAAAATATTTTTGTTACGATATAATGGTATATGTATTTATTTTATAAGATTTTTATACATTGTATTATTTTAACGGAGATAGTAAACTTAGTTATGTTAAAAATTATTATTATAATATAGTAGGTTTTGTTTGAAATATTTTTTTATGAATTATGGTATATTTAAAAAGTTATATTTATTAAACCACGAATTTATGCAATACCCGAGTTCAGACTTAACAGGTAAGAAATAACATGGTGCTGACACCTCACCACCACGTGGAAGTGAAGTGGTGCAGCAACCATGTAGTGGCATTGACTAACAAATTATAACTTATTTATATGGTGATGTTAGGTAGAACTTTAGGAATTTGTTTGGCAACAATTAACTGTGTGCTTATACATTTACACGGATTCAACAACAATTTCTCCCTTAGTTAAGAAGTTGTTCTTCCAAATATATTGTGTTAAGATACTGTGTTAAGGAGGGGAAATGATAATTGGTTGGTGTTTTTGTTAAAGCACCACAAGAAATCGATTATTTACGTCAGTTATTCAATCCCGAGTCTGAGTTTGATTTCGTGTTGGAGGTTTTTTGGAGAGGTTCAAGCTTGTCATCGGACGACAGGTAGGTTACGGTTTATTTTCCCTAGACTCCGCATATATAGGATAAAATTGTATTAATGGGCGTCCTTGGGTTAGTTTATTAGGTTGGTACCACAGACCTCGACCGCGTTATTCATGTCCGCC
>QJPP01006126.1:0-29829 GCA_003996215.1 Jaltomata sinuosa | reverse complement strand
TATAATATAGTAGGTTTTATTTGAAATGATTTTCTATTAATTATGGTATATTTAAAATATTATATTTATTTTATCACGAATTTACGAAATACCCGAATATATATATAACGAGATATATATTATTATGTTGGCACCACCCCACCTCACACGTGGAAGTGGGGGGATGACACAACACATAAGAATTGGAATTGGTGGCATCTTGTGGGGGTGGCAGCATAGGATGAATTGCTGCCTAAAGTTATGTTGTTGATAATTGTGTAAGTAATTAGTGAATAAATTCACTAAAGCACTTACATTCCTCTCAACAAACATCAATTACATAACTTTCCACATATACTCTCATACGCATACAGAGAGGGGTTTTGGTGGGACCAATTTAAATGTTGTGGTTATATTAAATTTGTTATAGAAAATCAATTATCTTCGTCAAGTTATTCCATCCCAAATCCGAATCCGATTCCGATTTAGTTTTGGATTTTCTCGGAGTGGTTCGAGCTTGGACATCGTTGTTCTAGCAGCTTGTCGTCGGACGACAGGTAGGTTACGGTTTAATTTCCCTAGACTCCGCATATATAGAATAAAATTGTATTAATGGGCATCCTTGGGTTGGTTTATTAGGTTGGTACCACAGACCTCGACCGCTTTATTCATGTCCGCTTATTTTTATTCCTCCGTTGGTTGTAGTATTTGTCGATATATTTTATTTATTTACCCTTGTGGTCCTGTGAGGCCTTATTGACTCTGGAACATAGAAGGTGGGATTTTGGGAATGTCCGCGAGTCCCGGGCATAGTATTATCCTTTTAGGCTGGTTATGCTTGCTGAGTAGCTGTGGGCCTGTGCAGGGTCGGTAGGTTGATTGTAAGCTGTTGGGCAGCTATTATTGCGTGTGATCATATCATTTCCATGCATATAAAGAGGTTTTATCGATGTTTTACAGTGGTTTTGGCTTCGGGCCTACTGACACTGTTTTCTAAACCTTGCATGGCCCGGGGGGCCCGTTTTGATGGAAATGATTTGGAAATGGTTGATTTCACTTGTGGTTTAAAATCATCAGTTTTACGATTATCACTAGACTCGGCAGGGCCGGAGTGCTAGTTGAGTTTTCTTACTACTTGAGATGATTTTTAGCCTCGGTTGGACCGAGCACCTGAGATGACTTTTTTACTGTTTAGACCCGGCGACGCCCGGGCACCCTTGGAGGGGTTTTTCAGATATTTTCCTACTATTTTTTAGTCCTGGACGGGGTCTGGGCATGCATATTTGAGACTGATTCTATATCTTGATATTGAGACTGGGACTCTTTTATCTCCCCTTTGAGTAACATGTTCTGATACTGAGTTTGGGTATGGGGTCGGGGACCTCCATGGACCTTGCTATCCGGGCCAGGGGCTACGGGCTGCGTGCGCCGGAAGAGGGGTATACGGGGGAGTAGAGGTATACGGGCAGAGTCCTTCCATGCAACCTACCTGCTGGGCCGGATCGGCGCCGGAGGAGGTACATACAGAGATACTATGGCACTTGAGATCTTCATGCATCATATCATTCATGGTTTGAGGTTCCACCCTTGTTTGCTGTTTGGTGATTGTACGCTCCGGTAGTATGGGATGCCGGAGGGTTTGTTTTCACTTGTTTGTGTTCCTCGGTTGTATGGGCGGCCGGGGGACTGTAGGTAGACTTTTGCTATTTTACTTACAGAGTTGTTCTCTATTAGGGATGAGTATAAGATTGGTTACTGCTAGACTGTTAGTTTCTGGATTTGAGATTGTTATGATTAGTTGGGTTGATTCATGTCTTGAGCATGCCTATTATTACTCTTTCTCCCTTCTTCTTACACTTGAGGTTACCGGTATACCGTCCATTCCGTAAACTTATTTTGTATACACTGTTATTGCAAGGATCCCAGGTGCGTTATTTCTTACTTTCACCTGTTCCTTTGGTGTGTATATTCTGTTTACTAGCCTCATATGTGGTTCTGTTGGATTCCCTCTGGGCTAGTTCCTGTGTACCTTTCGTTGATTTCTGTGACTACTTGCTTCTATTCTGTCTATTACTGCGCTTTTATCTTATATGTGCCCAGTCGGCCTATGATACCTACTGGGTACCTTATGCTTCGCATTTGGTGCTCACCCCTACCCCCTGCATCTTTGGGTGCAGATCCTAGCGTGGGCCATCGCCGCTAGACCGTTGTGATTCGTGCTTGGAGATCTGTTGGAGACTACTTCAGACTGAGGGTGAGCTCTTGGCGACCGGAGCTTAGCTTTAGTTTATCTTTTGCTTATGTACTCTATTACCATTCAGAGACATCTGTATATATTCTTTGGTTTATTTGCACTCCCTGTATGTAGTTTGGCTCTGTACTATGATACCAGGTCTTGGGGTTTGGTTTAGTTTCCGCATATGTATATATTTATATACCTGTTATCTATTTTATTCGTCTTATTCTCTTATTCGTTAGATAGTAGCCCATTACTAACTGTTCTGGGCTACAGGGATTGGTTCACCTACCGGGGGTTGTAGGTGCCATCATGGCCGAGAAATCGGGTCGTGACACTTACATACTTCATGACTTGTAAAATTTACATGGCTCTAGCTCAATTTTCATAAAACATATACTTTCATAGAATCATAGGAACTAGGCATGCACATTCTTGAAAATCCATGAGGAGCATGCTATTAAAATCCAATTTGCTTAAATCGACTTCATGCATGTGGAAATTTCCATGGTTAAGCTTCAATTCATGAAATAAGAGTCAACATGTAAAAACTTGATTGAAGATAACCCACTTGAATTGAAAAGACTTAGGAGACTTGAACTTGGAGATTGAGACTTGAAGCTTGGAGAGGAAATTTTCCTTTTTGATAAAAGAATGAAGATCTTAGGAGGAACTTAGGCTAATAAGGGTTAAAACCCTACTTGAAATAGCCAAAACGTTATCATTTAGGATTTAAAAGGGTGGGTAATGACTAAAATACCACTGGGATTAATTAAGAAAAAGCTGGAAAAGAATGGTTGGTTTCAGGGACCACGGGTCAGTTCTACGGGTTATCATTTGAACCACGACCCGTGGTTCCACTCGTGGTTCCTAACAGAAGCTTCAAGATGCAGAAACACTTCTACGGGTCAACAGGACGGACCCGTAGAATGAATGAAAGATCGTCATTTAGAGTTGCGGTTCCTAGGGACCTAGCTGGTCCTTGGTCAAACCACGAGTCAGGACTACGGTTCGTCGTTTGGATGATAAGTCATAGAATTGAGTTGTCATTTCAAAGGGACTTGTCAACCCTCTGATATGAATTCCATGAGTGGACAGGACAGACACGTGGTTTGAACCACGATCCATAGAACCAACTCGTGGTTCCAGACCAGAGGCTGAATCAACCAAAGGGAATCACGGTTCAATTCCGCGACCAGTGGTTCGAACCATGGTCTATGGTTTGGACCCGTCATTCCTGAAACATGAAATTTTTCTGAGATTTTAACTTAGATAAATGGTTTGATTTCCAGGGTGTTACAATATCTCCCTCTTGGAATCATTCGTCCTCGAATGAAGAATAAACAAGGGAAAACTGAAGAGAAAATAGCCCAACCAATATCAAATCATGGAAATCAAGGAATAAACATGAAAACTGAACTTTCCAACATAAAACATGGTTAAATCAATTTTGAAAACATGAATGTATGCTAGGATCATGAGAGTAACTGATGGAATAGGATCGGAGGGACATACTAAGGATATAACTACTACCTCAAGTTGAAACTGGATCGGAAGGAAAAAGATTAGGGTACTTGGCCTTCATGGATGATTCTGCTTCCCAAGTAGTTCCTTAAACTGAGTTGTAAAAGTTGAAGTACTATCACGGTAACCGACTTCCGATTGAAATAAAAACTGAGGTGATTTAATGAGACACGTATGCATGCTGAGAATGTAAGAACAACCAACAGGACATGAACTGGATGTCCAACATGATAATTGGTCTGGGATGAGAGTAGGAACTCAGCTAAAACTCATAAAGAACAAACATACTCTAGAAATCGCTGTTAACCGAAAGGGACACCAAACTGAGAGAAGTAGATATACGGGAGAACTCTTCTCTTCTGAACACCTCTCCTACCATTTGCAACTAACAACCTCAACAACGCACATGAAGGTACTAAGGTCTGAGTCTAACTACCTAATTCTCCATGTCCAACCTATCTCGACCAGACCTCTTGCATCTAGAACGTCTTCTAAGGATAGCATCCCCTCTTATCACAACAACCAACTAACCTAGGGCTCCCAACCAAAGGGTCACTAGTTGCGTAAAACAAATATCCACATGTATCCTATCAACTAAGGTCACCTTATGGTTTCTTAGCTTACCCTATTTAAGACTCCTCTCCTCTCCCTTATCATAACTATGAATCACAAATTCAAGAACTTCTACAGGGGGACATACTGGACTACCTCATCTAACTATTTTGCATGAATAATCCTTACCTCATAATTCACCCACTCCTAGAAGTCAAGGTGGAACAAGTACACTAACAAGAAAAAGGAATTTGCTACCTCCCAGGTAGGCTACTACAAGGCCTTCTCCCCTAACGCTTATAACAACATAAACCAGAATTATTGAAAGAAAAGAGCAGGAGCAGGAGCGTCACGAATGAAGGATTATAGATTGATCTTGACTTACACTTAGCGTGATCAAGCCACTCAAGGTGAGGCTTAGGGATTTGAGTACAATAGGCATGAGTATTTCACATACTGTGCACGTAAGGCATGAATGGTGGGGATCACCACCCCTCGTCATCAAGGCAAAGGTCAAGGTCTTTCAGAGCAAGGAAATCATAAGCGCAAACCGTTTCAAGAATCAGGCCAGAGCATATACGTAACGTAATATGATTTGATTAGTCATAGAGGCATGTCTGAAGAATGAACTGAGTAAGTAAAATTGAGCATACTGAGAGGTATGAGTTTACATAGACAACAAACCCCAGGGCATAAAGCTAGAATTTATAGAATTGCAGGATAAGAGTAGAATCGCTGTCTGAAGCAATCACTTGCCATTTTAGAATCTGAACATGAGCGTGAATCTAAAATAGGACTATGGTGCTGACACCCAAGGCATGAGAAAGGTATCATAATGGCAGAAGTATACTTAGGATGCTAGGATGGAAATAAGCTTCTGTCTTCCCTCTTGACTTTGTTCTAACACCCACAAGCATCGCTACCTGAGCCTCCAAAATATGACCGATTCTACATTTCACCATCTCCCCCTTAGGTTCATGCTACCCTCCTATGTCTATAGACCTCTCACCACCCTATCAAAGCAACTATAATCATCTTACCATAATAGAACATAAACTACTCCAGAATCTAGCACGAACACCCGCTTCTTTCTATAGTTTAAGACCCTCCTTCACCTAAAAGTCTAGGCCTCAACCCTCCTATCCCCACTTAGTTTTAGGTCAATACAACTCACCACCAAACAAGAATAGGGGTCCAGGGGATATCGATGCATAAAGGAAGAAAATCTAGTGACGTACCTGATTCAACTTCTGGAGGAATACTCAGACCCAACTTGTAACACCCCAAAAACGTATCCAGCTTTTAAACTCAGACTTGCAGAAAATTTTGGACTTCCACGGACCATGGTTCAAGTCCATGAGTCATGGAAGGTTCCACGAGTTATGGAAGTGACTCGTTATTCCAGTCCTGCAGACCCTTCTTAGGTCTGACAACTATGAGTCACTCCCATGACTCATAGAAGTTTCTACGGGTCATGTTGTTCACTCATGGAACCTGATCAGAGGCAGCCTTAATTCCCTAACTTCCACGACTAGGTTCTACGACTCATGAAAGCTTCCATGAGTCATCCTGTTGAACTGTAGAACACCTCATGCAGGTTGAAATTTTTGATAGTTTCCACGATTAGGGACCCATGAGTCGTAGAAAGGTCGATGAGTCGTAGACTCCACTCGTGATCCCTGAAACCGACCAAATTTCCAGCTTTTCCTAATTAAGTATCAGGCGTATTTTAGTCATTATCCACCCTTTTAACTACTAAATAAAGTTGTTTTGACTATTTTCTAAAAGGGTTTTCACCCATATTATCCTAAGTCTCTTCTAAGCTCCTCATTCACCTCCCAAAAAGGAAAAGTTTCTCTCAAGCTTTAAATCTCCAAGCTTCAAGTCAAGCCTCCTAAGTCTTTTCCAATCAAGTGGGTAATCTTCCACCAAGTTATGTGGATCGTTAACAATGGGTTCCTTTCACTCTTGTCCCCAAATCCCCAAATTCTTATTTTGATTTATGAAGTTATGAAATTAGGGTTTTGATAAAAAATTGGGGAAAGTTTATGAAATCAGTTTCTATGTTTAAATTCATGGTTTCTTATTGATTATTCATGATTTGATTATGATTCTCTTATTGATTTTAAAAGCCTAAGCATGAAAGTTGATTTCAAGCATGAATCTATGAATTTGCATGTTTTCAAAGGAAACTTGGCATGATTAGATATCATGACCTTTATATATTTAAGAAATTGCATGCCTAATTTTTCAAGTATGAATTTAGAAAGAAAAGCATGTTTTGAATTATGGCTTTGCTAAGCACTATGAACTATGTTATAAAAGTTGCATGATACCCGATGTGTTTTCATGCATTATGAATAAGATTTGGCATGAGAGTATGCCTTTATGAAATTTTGAGCTATATATGCATGTTTTGGGAGTAGTACTTAGCACCGAGTGGACGGGGTGAGAGTACCCTTAGTCCCAGAAACTACATTGCCAGTGTAGATTATAATATGATATGATATGTGCCTTAAAGGATTATGAGAGTGGATCCACGTCTTTATGTATGGTGTCCTTGCCTTAGCGGGGCATAGGGCAGCTTTGCCAACTAGGGTTATATAGTTGGGTATGGTGACTTGTTCCTTGGCAGGGTTCAAAGTCAGCTTTGCTAACTAGGGTTATATAGTTAGATTCCATGTAGCTCACATGGTCTCATGTCGGTTATATGAAACTCCCATATGTATGTATGTTTTTAAGTTTTCTAAGCTTTATGAACTCTCTTATGAACTATCATTTTAAAGTTGGCTTTTGCACCATGATTCAGCTTTCCATTATGATATCTTCTCATGATACTCTATATGTATGGATTATGTTTAAGTACGTTTTAAAGCATGGTTTATCATACTTATGCATTGCTCACATACTTAGTACATTCCATAGTACTAATGCATATTGCGCTGCATCCTTTGATAATGCAGATTCAGGTGTCCCTTCATAGATACTTGGCTAGAGTTCCCGGCCACTCTCAGTCAGCCTTGGTGAGTCCTCATAGTTCGAGGACTAGACTTTACTCTAGCTTTATGTTCCCTTTCCTTTTAGATTGTTGAGTTAGTTGGGGTATTTTCCCATCAACTCTTTATGCTAGTCTTAGAGGCTTTTCAGACATAGATGTTATGTGATGATCTTTGAGTTATATCCCTTATTTGACTTATCTATCTATGATTATGTTTCCTATTTTGGATTTTCTTATGATACTTCCGCTATGCTTCCTTTATGTTGCTTGAGAATGCTATGACCAAGGGTTAGCTTGGGATCCTTGTGGTCCTAAGTCCCGTGTTACGTCTAGGGGGTAACCTCGGGGAATGACACGACTGTCTAGGCAATGAAAGGAATTGGCTTTGGAGCTGAACACCACTGTTGCTCCACTTAGATGAGGGGCAATCCCTGATCCTGTGGCCTAACTGACCACACCCAAAAGACCTCCCTTTGCCAGCAAGACGCTCACCTAGATGAAACTTACCGTATCTACTACAATGAGGGTACCTCAAGGTCTTCGGAGCCCTTTCAATATAAGAGTAAGAAGCGATTACATGTGTGTTAACTGAAGATGGGGTTGGTCCAGATGACCTATGCTGAGAAGAGGATTGGTTCCATGTTCTGGTCTTCTTGTTCTTCCTCTTCCTCTTCTTTAGTTTCTCTTTCTCATTCAACTGACTTGTCATAGCTTGAGCCAACATACAGATGGCTTCAAGAAATTCTCCATTCGTAACCTCATGATCCGGAGTGGTCGGATTAGCATTCATTGTAGGGTTTCTTCATGGAGACATTATCTAAAATGCGTACAGAATGGATTAGAAGGGTAAGTAGAGTCAAACTCTATCGCACGATAGTGAACATGAAGAAGTGAAGTTTTTCCTAAAATACCTCGTAGCCTCCCTCTGATCAGTGTGGCGCGCTTCACACCCATGAAAGAGACTCTACTTAGTACGGCTTTCAGACACCCTAGGACTCTTGAACCTGAGGCTCTGATACCAAGTTTGTCACACCCCGAGGTTACCCCTTAGACGTAACATGGGACTTAGGCCCATAAGTTCCCCAAGATAACCCTTGGTCATAGCATTCTCAAGCATAACAAATATAAGCAAAAGCATAATAGATAAAGTCGGAATAGCAGTAATGGATAATCAAGTCAAATAAGAATAAAAGATCCATAAGAAGACTCGAATACTATCTATTTCTGAAAAGCCTCTACTCATGACATAAAGAGTTGCTAGGACAAGACTCTAGTTAACTCAAAGTATGGAAATAAAAGCTAACATAAACTGAGGACATAACTAGCCCTCGACCTAAGAGAACTCACCAACAGCTGACTGGGAAAGTGATCTGGGAACTCTAGCCACGAATCTGAGAAGGAACACCTGAATCTGCATCATCAAAGGATGCAGCACAAAAATATGCGTCAGTACTATGGAATGTACTGAGTATGAGAGTGATGCATGAATCATGATGAAACAGTTTAAAACCATGCTTAAAGTGATTTATTATATAAAGAGAAGGACTTGAACACATAATAAGATCAGAAGCATAAGTCATGAAGAAGGCTTAAGTTTCAAATATAAGATCATATAACTTTATAACGTAAAATAAGCATGTGGGAGTTTCTCTTAACTGACATTAAAACATGCTGAGCTACATGGAGTTCAGTGTCATTTTCCCACACCGAAAAAGGTTGTCCTAACCTGCCAAAGTTAGAACCATTTCATACCAGGATCCTGTCATCATAAGCCTCAAAGGGCAACCTACGGTGGCACGTAGTTTTGGGACTAAGGGTACTCTCACCCGGTCTAACTTGATGCTAAATACTACTCCCAAAACATATATATACATAACATGTGCTCATATACATGTGACATATCAAATGCCAAACTTGTTCATAACATAATCATACCCCGGATCGTCATACTACTCATGAATTAGGGTTTTGAAATTGATTCATAAGCATTGATGGAACATCGGGTGTCTTGTCTTGCTTCATACTTCATAACATGGAAAGACTTACATACTTCATGACTTGTAAAATTTGCATGGCTCTAGTTCAATTTTCATAAAAAATATACTTTCATAGAATCATAGGAACTAGGCAGGCACATACTTGAAAATCCATGAGGAACATGCTATCAAAATCCAATTTGCTTAAATCAACTTCATGCATGTGGAAATTTCCATGGTTAAGCTTCAATTCATGAAATAAGAGTCAATATGTAAAAACCTATGTGAAATCATGCAATTTAATAGTAATTTCATAATCAAATCATGAGAAGATCATATTTAGCAAAATTCATAAGAATTAGATAAGAACCCTAATTTGAAGATCATGAAATCAAAATTTGAATTAGGGATTTTGGGCACAAGGGTGAAAGGAACCCAATGTTGAATATCCATATACCTTGATTGAAGATAACCCACTTGAATCGAAAAGACTTAGGAGACTTGAACTTGGAGCTTGAGACTTGATGTTTGGAGAGGAAATTTTCCTTTTTGAGAGAAAAATGAAGATCTTAGGAGGAACTTAGGCTAATAAGGGTGAAAACCCTACTTGAAATAGCCAAAAGGACATCATTTAGGTGTTAAAAGAGTGGGTAATGACTAAAATACTCCTGGGCTTAATTAAGAAAAAGCTGGAAAATAATGGTTGGTTTCAGGGACCACGGGTCAGTTCTACGGGTCGCCGTTTGAACCACGACCTGTGGTTCCACTCGTGGTTCCTGACAGAAGCTTCAGGCTGCAGAAACACTTCTACGGGTCAATGGGACGGACCCGTAGAATGAACGACGGATCGTCATTTGGATTTGTGGTTCCTAGGGACCTAGCTGGTCTTTGGTCAAACCATGAGTCAAGACTACGGTTCGTCATTTCGATGATGAGTCGTAGAATTGAGTCGTCATTTCAGAGGGACTTGTCAACCCTCTGATCTGAGTTCCATGAGTGGACAGGATGGACCCGTGGTTTGAACCACGGTCCGTAGAATCAACTCGTGGTTCCAGACCAGAGGCTGAATCAACCAAAGGGAATCACGGTTCTATTCCACGACCCGTGGTTCGAACCACGGTCCGTGGTTTGGACCCGTCATTCCTGAAACATGAAATTTTTCTAAGATTTTAACTTAGATAGATGGTTTGATTTCTGAGGTGTTACATGAGCGTTTTGCCAACAACTCTAGGTCTCCTTGACTATTCCTAACGCCTATATTCCTATGGTCATCGGTCGACAGTGAAGGGCATGTGATTTCTCTTTCGTATCAACTAAGCAAGGCTAACGGGTATATTCCTATCCACATTAGCGAATCGTTCCCCTTTCCCTATAAGGTTCACAACCAAGCTCTACTTTTTCTTATTACGCACGCAAATTCTCTATTCCTAGTCCAATTTACGAGACACAAATAGTATTTGTGTGGTGATCAAGCAAACAAATAATTAAGCCCAAAAAAAGTAAGTAACCACACGAGCCATAGCACGACGATAAATATCTTAACAAATCAATAAAAGTTCATATCACAACAATCATGAAGCTACCATAATCCTAGAACGAGAAGTTTAGCTCCACATAGACATGGAGAAATTACAACCAATCATCCAAAGAAAAACGTAAAAAATAAATAAATAATAGAGAAGAAAAGACATAACCAATTTTCTCCAGCCTCCACAAAGGCTCCTAGCTCTCCCTAGTTCAAAAGTTATCTTAAAATTGTACTTTAGGATGTATTTATAAAATATGAGAAAGTCTGGAATTTTTAAAAATCAAATCAAAATTAAACTAGGAGAAAAATATGTGTCCTTCGTGCCACCCTTGCGTTGCAATAAAGTGGCGCAGGCGGTACTCTCAGAATCAGACAGCAGCAATCTGCCGCGCCAGCACTTCAACAACAACTGAGCAGGTACGTTTAATCTTTTTAAATTCAAGCTATGCTTTGTTTGCTGCTCTATGCACTTTGTGCATTTTGAAATATTTAACCTTCTAATCATTATGTCATGATGATCTCATCATTGTCCACTAACTTTTGTTTCTCTTTATTTTTCCATTTTTTTTTGTATCTTTCTTCTCTTCTTTTTCCTCTTCTCACTTTTTGATCAAATTTGCTCCAAACTTCTTCAATTTCACATTATTTTAATCCTACATATCAAAAACATAATATTAAGCACAAAGTAATATAATATGTACTCAAAAGACGATTAAAAGTACTAAAATGTGAGATAAATAATAACTAAATATACGTATTTTTGACCTCACATCAACCAGTGCTTACAACAAATATATTTTGTTTTCAATAAATGGTTCACCGCCTCACTTTAGGTATATTTGTATATCTTTACAATTCCTGTACATCGACACTTTCCTTTATCTTTTGAGAAATAACATTTATAGCAACGTGGTTTCTCTTACTCTCTATATACTCGTATATATTATCAGCATAGCTGATATGAGCTAATTGCAACGGGCGTAGGAGTGAAGTCATGGTGGTTTCATAAACTATGTGTTATGATATGTAAAGTCTATTCCTTTTTTGGCACGATTCCTTAAGATTTGAAATCTTTGTGTCTAGCGTGCTATCGAAGAGTATTGTGAGATGTCTCTCAAAAATTATTGTTATTACTTTTTATTACGCCCCGAAGCTACCCTCTAGACGTAACACGGTGCTTAGTGTCACAAGTAACCCCAAGCTAACCTATGGTCTGGCTTGTCTAGATAATTTCTGATAAAATATGAACTATGCGGAAGCTAAAAACCTTCAAAATATCTGAGATGGGAAAAAAAGCCCAAACATGTCTGAATACCCAATATAAATCAGAGTATAATGATTCTGAAAAACAACACTAACAACTCAATAGCTGAATCTAGTATATGTCTAAATCCTCTAACTGAAGTGAGTTGCTGGGACAAGCCCTCAGCTAACTGTAATAGTCTGTAACTAGAATATAATGCTGAAAGAATAAAGATAACTATTGTCCTCGGGCAATAAGGACTCACCAGTGATACTGTTGAGTGGAGATTGTGAAATCATACTAAGCGCTATCTGAATGTTGAGTGCCTGAACCTACATCATAAAACGATGTAGCACAAAAGTATGCGTCAGTACTTCAGATATACTGAGCATGCAGGATATATACAAAGCTGTATAATATAGAGACTGAAATAGAAACATATACTAAAACAGGAACTGCAATATAAGCTAAGTGCATTGACCAAGTAAGTAACATGAACACTGTAACATACTGAGCTGAGTTGAATAACTGAATACAAGGTCAATGCAATGATGAGTCTGACTGTGGAAGACACTATTAACCGACATACCCCACGCTGAGCTAACTATGGGGACAACCTGTAACCCTGGATGTAAGGGTGTTCATACCTTGCCAAAGTTACAAACAAAACTGATGTGGATCCACTAAACTAATGTTCACAAGGGAAAAAGGTGACCATCCTAATTTGATAGCTGACCCCTTTCATACCTACGGTGGCGCCGTAGTTCTGGGACTTGGGGACTGCTACTAAAGGTCTCAAACTAATCTGACAGCCAAGCATTCATCCCTTCATCCGCTCGGTACTAGGTCTACTCCCAACTGAATGTAAGCAATGATATGCAGCTGAAATACTGGATAGCTCAAATACTGGTAATCATCATTGAATGCAACATACATATACTGAAACTGATGGCATTCTTTTTCTGAAGCATGACTGTCTGAATTATCTGCCTAGCAAGTATAATTTATGATTACTCTAATTAACACAAGCTAGGGCTTCTGAATCCTGTACATATGACTTTGATAATTTTCCAAGAAACATTTAATAAATATCACATAAACTATAGCATTTGAATTGCAATGAATCCCTAAGATTTAGGAACCCTAGGTCTGAATAATTCATGGAGAACTGAAGAACTGAACTAAATCTAGGGACTCAATGGGTAAAAGGAACCCAATGATGAAATCCCACATACCTGGAAGAATATTCTATGGTTTAACCTTTGGATTTGGGGGTGAACTTGAAGAAAACCCTCTTGCATGTTATTTAGAGGAAACACTTCTTTTATTTATTAAAACTGCTAAGTGTCGATTTGGTTTAGGAGTAATGAGGGAAAAAGAGTAAAAAACCTTTAATTACTCCCAAAATAACTTAGTATCGGAGTTAAAAGAATTGGAAAAAGATCAGAATGCCCCCAACTTAAAACAGAAATTGCAGATTTTCTTCCACGGAATGGGCCACCCAAAGGGCGTCATACCTGAGATGGATCATCGGCCAAGGTGTTGGAACAAGGCACACTGGTCTGGTCTGTCCCTATGATGGCTCCCAATAGCCCGTCGTATCCACGACGGCCGTGGTGATTGCGCGTCGGGACAACAAAGGCTGGGATGGGGCAATGGCAGTTCTCCGCAGCTGCCCCACAGTCTGTGGACCTCCGACACCCGTGGGGACCCCCATGTGGATAAGATAGAGTCACAGACCCTCTGGCATCTTCCCACGGGGACCCTGACATGCCACCATGCCCACGACGCCCGTGGGTCATCCCGTGGGGTTTGTCTGACATATAAAGTTTTGCTTAGTTTTTTTGAGTTCTGGGTTTTCAATGTTGGTCTGAATTCTGGGGTGTTACAATATCCCCCCCTTGGGATCATTCATCCTCGAATGAAGACTAACTTAGCTGAGTTTAGAGGGAAAGAGCTGCAATCCCTACTAACTGAATGCTAGAAGCTGATATCTGACTGAGTCTAGCCCTAAGGACATGAAAGAATGCTGAAAATACTGGAATAGCTAGGAAAGCATGATACTGAGAATGATATGCATATGAGGAGATTGAGGGGCTGGAGAGGGACTATTAACTCAAGCTGAAACTTAGTCGGAAGGAAAGAGGTGAGGATACTTGGGTATCATGGCTGCTTCTGCTTCTCAAGTAGCTCCCTCAACTGACTGGTTTCTCCACAAAACTTTCACCGAAGTGACTTTCTTTATTTCTCAACCTACAAACACAGTCAAGAATTTCAACTGGAACCTCCTCATAGGTGAGGCTATCCTTCGCTGCCACACTCTCTAAGGGCACAATCGATGTCGGATCACCAACACAAATCTTCAACAATGATATATGGAAAACTGGATGAACCGCTGCTAATTCTGCTGGCAACTCTAACTCATAAACCACATTACAATTCCTCTTCAGAATCTTGTAAGGGCCTATATATCGAGGACTGAGCTTCCCTTTCTTGTCAAATCTTATTACAACCTTCATGGGTGACACTTTCAGGAAGACCCAATCATTGATCTCAAATTCTAAGTCCCTTCTCCTCATATCTGCGTAGGACTTCTGACGACTCTGTGCTGTGTTTAACCTTTCTCTAATGAGTTTAACTTTATCCATGGCCTCATAAACCGAATCTGGTCCAATCAAGGCTGCTTCACCTACTTCAAACCAACCAACCGGTGACCTATATCTATGCCTATAGAGTGCCTCATATGGGGCCATCTGTATACTAGAGTGGAAACTATTATTGTAGGTAAACTCAATGAGAGGTAGGTGATCATCTCAACTACCTTTGAAATCGATCACACAAGCCCTCAACATGTCCTCTAGGGTCTGAATGGTATGCTCTGCCTGACCATCCATCTGCGGATGAAATGTTGTGCTGGGATTTACCTGAGTGCCAAGACCTTTCTGAAAATACTTCCAGAAATAAGATGTAAACTGAGGACCCCTATATGAGATGATAGACTAAGGAACCCCATGCAACCTGACTAAATCATTGACATAGAGTCTGGCATACTCCTCTGCTGAATTTGTAGTTTTAATTACTAGGAAATGGATTGATTTGGTCATCCTGTCCACAATCACCCAAATAGAGTCGTGTTGTCTACGTGTACGAGGTAAACCCATAATGAAGTCCATATTGATCACCTCCCACTTCCAAGTAGGAATGCTAATAGCCTGAGTCACACCTCATGGTTTCTGATGTTCTACTTTAACATGCTGACAGTTGGGACACTCTGCTACAAAATCTTCAATATCCCTCTTCATGTCATTCCACCAATAGACTTCTCATAGATCACGGTACATCTTAGTGGAACTGGGAAAATGGAATATCTAGAAATATGGGCTTCTATAAGGATCTCCTGCCTCAACTCACCCACATTAGGTACATATAATCGATCCTTTTAGCGATGCACACCATCTCCCCCTTGGGAGAAAACCTCTACTATCTGCTGATGAACTGCACCTTTCAACTGAAGCAATATGGGATCACTGTCTTGTTGCTCTTTAACCTCCGTTACCAAAGAAGATTTTGACCCATTCTGGACTATCACACCACCTTCTGTCATGTCCATGAGGCAAACTCCTAAGCGAGCAAGCCTATGAACATCCCTGGCTAATTCCTTCCTCTATTCCTTAACATATGACATACTACCCATGGACAGCCTGCTGAGGGCATCAGGCACTACGTTGGCCTTACCGGGATGGTAGAGCACATTCATATCATAGTCTTTGAGGAATTCGAGCCACCTTCTTTGATGAAGATTCAACTCTTTCTGGGTGAACACATACTGAAGGCTCTTATGGTCTGTGAACACATCTATGTGAACACCATATAAGTAGTGTCTTCAAATCTTTAGGGCGAACACAACTGCTGTAAGCTCAAGGTCATGAGTCAGGTAGTTCTTCTCATGAATCTTAAGTTGCCTGGAGGCATAAGCTATGACCTTACCATGCTGCATTAGAACACAATCCAAGCTGACTCTGGGCGCATCACAATACACCACAAAATCATCTAAACCCTCTGGCAAGGTTAAAAAGGGAGGTGTAGTCAACCTGGTCTTCAACTCTAGGAAGCTCTTCTCACAATCATCTGACCACTGAAAATTAACCTTTTTATGAGTCAACTTGGTCAATGGGGCAGCTATGAAGGAAAATCCCTCAACAAACCTCCGGTAATAACCAACCAAACTCAAGAAACTTCTGATGTCTATCAGAGAGGTAGGTCTGGGCCAGTTCTTCACTGCCTTAATCTTTTGAGAATCAACTCGAATGCCCTCACTAGACACCACATGCCCAAGAAAAGCAACTGATTGCAACAAGAATTCACACTTACTGAACTTGGCAAACAACTGGTGATCTTTGAGAGTTTGCAACACCACTCTCAAATGGTCTGCATGCTCTCCATCGCTCTGAGAATATATGAGTATATTATCGATGAAGATAATGACAAACAAGTCTATATACTGCTTGAACACTCTATTCATCAAATCCATGAAAGCTGCAGGAACATTCGTTAGTCCAAAAGACAGAACTACAAATTCATAGTGACCATACCAGTTTTGAAGGCTGTCTTTTGAATGTCACTATCTCTGACTCTAAGTTGATGATAACCGGATATGAGGTCTATCTTAAAGCAACTAGCACCCTGAAGTTGGTCAAATAAGTTATCAATCCTAGGGATGGGATACTTATTCTTGATTGTGACTTTGTTCAACTGACAGTAATCGATGCACATCCCGAGAGAACCATCTTTCTTATGTATGAAATATACTAGAGCACTCCATGGTCAGATGCTAGGTCTGATGAAGCCCTTATCTAGAAGGTCTTTCAACTGTTCTTTGAATATATTAAGCTCGGTTAGAGCCATTCTCTAAAGAGGAATCGAAATAGGCTGGGTATCTGAAAGGAGATCTATTCCGAAGTCAATTTCCCTTTTGGGGGGAACTCCGGGAAGATCTTCTGGAAATACTTTTGGGAATTCATTCACTACAGGGACTAACTCAAGAGTTGGGGTCTCAGAATTTGAGTCCTTAACCCATACAAGATGGTAGATATACCCTTTGGAAATCATTTTTCTGGCCTTAAGATAAGAGATGAATCGACCTACAGGCACTGAGGTACTACCCTTCCACTCTAAGACTGGATCGTTTGGAAACTAAAACCGAACGATCCTAGTTTTGCAATCAACTAAGGCATAATAGGAATGTAACCAATCCATGCCTAGAATTATATCAAAGTCAATCATTTCTAACTCTATAAGATCGGATAAGGTGACTTTCTGAGAAACTGTGACAAGGTAATTTCTGTATACCCGTCTAGCTATAACTGGATCACCAACTGGAGTAGAGACAGAGAAAGGTTCGAGGAGGATTTCTGGACTGACACCAAAATTCACTGCTATATAAGGAGTTATAAAGAAAGTGTAGCCCCTAGGTCTAACAATGCATAAACATCTAAATAGAATACTTGTAATATACCCGTGACCACATCGGGAGAATACTCCTGGTCCTATCGAGTCTGAAGAGCATAGAGGTTGTTTTTGCGCTGAATACTACCTGTACTAGATGAGGCACCCTGCTAAGGAGGGAGACCTGCTGGAGCTGCTGCAGAATTAGTCTGATTCTGTGGGCGAGCATCCTTGCCTTTCTGTGAAGCTATTGGACAATCCCTCATTCTGTGGCCTAGCTTGCCACACCCAAAAAATTTCCCACTACCTGCTATACATTCATCCTGGTGGTTTCTGCCACACTTCTTGCAAACTGGATGAGTGCGTCCGCTAGTAACTGTACCTTGGGACTTGGAGCCTAGCGCTCTATCCCATCAGTCCTGCCTGGACTTAGGCACTGGGGCACTAGCAGAAGATGGGGAAGGAGTTGAAGATTTCTGATGAAACTGAGAGCAGTTGCCACTATCTAATCTGTGCTGACAGTAATTAAAGTCACCTGTTCTAGCTCTTTTGTTATATCCTCCCCTCTCTTTGATCTTCTCCTCCTCAATCTGTTGAGCATAGGTAACTAACCTGAAGATATCTATCTCCTTAACTAGCATAGCAGTCTTGCACTCCTTAACCACATAATCGGATACCCCTGATATGAACTTACTCATATGGGCCTTGGAGTCAGCTACTATCGCCTTAGCATACTTGGACAACTGAGTAAACTTGAGTGTGTACTCCTGTACACTCATATCATTCTGCTTCAGATTGATGAACTCTTGGACCTATCCAGAAATGCATCCTTGAAGTGGTTCCAATCTACTGGACCGATGTCTGCCTGAGGACCTATGTTAATGTTTTGGAAAGGGGATGTTCGCCTTTTGTAAAAAAATAGACCTGCATTAGCACAACGTGACTCCTTCTACTGTTGATACTAAGTATAAGCCACTCCCTTCAACTGATAGGTGGCTAAATCTGCACTCTCGATCAGAGTGACACCCATAATATCTGTTACCTTCTAAATGTCATCAAGAAATTCTTGTGGATCCTCTTCTGACTTGGACCCATGAAATTCTGGAGGGTTCATCGAGTAAAGTCTCAGATTCTAGCTGAGGTAGAGTTAGTTTGAGGTGGAGCTGGTGCCCTTGCCTGCTAATTTACCTGAGCGGTCATGGCCTGAACAAGCACCTGAAAAGCAACACTGAATTTGGTATGACTGACTTGCTCATTCAGAGGGTCTGCTAGTGCCGGTTAATTCCTGGCGTTGGCTCTTCTGGAAGGCATTTTTTTGAAATACGTAGAGCAGGAGTTAGAAGGAGATTAAATAAAGTTCGTACTCTATAATACGAGATAGAACATAATGAAGTGAAGTTTTTTCTAATGACATCTCATAGCTTCTCCCCCATAAGTGTGGCATACTTCACACCCATGAAGAAGACTCTATTTGACGCAGCTTTCAGACACCCTAGGACACTTGAACCTTATGTTCTGATACCAAGTTTGTCATGCCCCGAAGCTACCCCTCGAATGTAACACGGTGCTTAGTGTCACAAGTGACCCCAAGCTAACCCATAGTCTGGCTTGTCTAGATAATTTCTGATAAAATATGAACTATGCAGAAGCTAAAAACCTTCAAAATATCTGATATGGGAAAAGAAGCCCAAACATGTCTTAATACCCAATATAAATCAGAGTATAATGAGTCTGAGAAACAACAATAACTCAGTAGTTGAATCTAGTCTATTTATGAAAGCCTCTAATTGAAGTGAGTTGCTGGGACAAGCCCCCAACTAACTCTAAAAGTTTGTAACTAGAATATAATGCTGAAAGAATAAAGATAACTATCATCCTCGGGCTATAAGGACTCATTACTGATACTGCTAAGTGGAGACTGGGAAATTGTACTAAGCGCGATCTTAATGCTGAGTGCCTGAATCTACATCATAAAATGATGTAGCACAAAAGTATGCGTCAGTACTTCAAATGTACTGAGCATGCAGGATATATGCAAAGTTGTATAATATAGAGACTGAAATAGTAACATATACTGAAACATGAACTGAGATATAAGCTGAATGCAATGACCAAGTAAATAACATGAATAATGTAACATATTGAGTTGAGCTGAATAACTAAATACAAGGTCAATGCAATGATGAATCTGACTGTGGAAAACACTATTAACCGACATATCCTAAGCTGAGCTAACTATGGGGTCAACCTGTAACCCTGGATGGAAGGGTGTTCTTACCTTGCCAAGAGTATAAAAAAATATAATGTGGATCCACTAAACTGATGTCCGCAAGGGACAAAGGTGACCAGCCTAATTTGATAGCTGACCCCTTTCATATCTACGGTGGTGCCGTAGTTATAGGACTTGGGGACTGCTACTAAAAGTATCAGCCTAACCTGACAGCCAAGCCTTCATCCCTTCATCTGCTCGGTACTAGGTCTAATCCCAACTGAATGTAAGAAATGATATGCAAGCTGAAATACTGGATAGCTCAAATAATGGTAATCATCAGAGAATGCAACATACATATACTGAAACTGATCACATTCTATTTCTTAAGTATGATTGTCTGAATTATCTGCCTAACAAGTATAATTTATGAGTACTAGAATTAACACAATCTAGGGCTTCTGAATCCTATATATGTGACTATGCTATTTCTCCAAGAAATATTTAATAAATATCACATAAACTATAGCCTAAGATTTAAGAACCCTAGGTCTGAATAATTCATGGAGAACTGAAGAAATGAACTGAATCTAGGGGCTTAATGGGTGAAATAAACCCAATGATGAAATCCCACATACTTGGAAGAAGATTCTACGGTTGAACCTTTGGATTTGGGGCTGAACTTGATGAATACCCTCTTGCTTGCTTTTGAGAGGAAACACTTCTTTTCTTGCTTAAAACTGCTAAGTGTCGATTTGGTTTAGGAGTAATGAGGGAAAAAGAGTAAAAACCCTTTAATTACTCCCAAAAATACTTAGGATTGGAGTTAAAAGAATTGGGAAAGGACCAGAATGCCCCCAACTTAAAACATAAATTGTAGATTTTCTTTCGCGGGAAGGGCTGCCTGATGGGCGTTGGACCTGAGATGGCCCTTTGGCCAGGGCATCAGAATAGGGTAGACTGGGCTAGTCCTCTGTAAAGTCCCCACGATAGCTCCTACACCCCATCACATCCACAGCGGCCGTGGTGATTGCCCTTCGGGAGAAAGGAGGCTAGGATGGGGCACTTGCGATTTTCCCACGGCCGATCCCATGGCCCGTCGGACCTCCGACGCCTGTGGGGACACCCGTATGGCGGAGATAGACTCACAGAGCCTCTAGGCTTTTCCCATAGGGACTCCAACGGGCTATCGTGCCCACGATGCCTGTAGGTCAGCCTGTGGGGCTTGTCTAACAGATGAAGTTTTGCTGAGTTTTTCTGAGTTCTGGGTTTTGAAGGCTGGTCTAAATTCTGGGGTGTTACACTTTTGTTAAAAAAACTCATATCTGGTGGTGTTGGTTTTGTGTTAAGTTAGAATCAAGAGGTGGTGTATATGGTTATAGTTATTAAATTACGGTAATGGTCAAGTTAATCATGGTATTAGGTTTGTAGAGTGGAGGAGATATGGTGGTTATTGAGTATATGGGGGCTATTTATTAAGTTTGAATTATATTATGTTCTTCATAATATATTATATTTTATTGTATTTTATGATTGTGATTTCCTAGAGGGCTCGCAAAAGACTGTAAGTCATGAGACCTGTCCACATGATTGAGCCCGTGGCTCTATGAAGATCTGTAAGGCATGAGACCTTTCTATATGGTTGAGCCCATGGCATTATGAGGACCTATAAGCCATGAGTATTTTTCTGCATGACCTCCCTTGTGTATTGCTCTCTCATAAGGTGTGAGTTTATTCCACAGGTTGAACCTTTATATGGTGTTGTTCATCTTGTATTGCATTTCTATGTTATGATTGTTCTGGCTAGCTGTATCTTGGGTTTCAGAGGCAATATGTGACTGAGGTTATGGTTGTTGTGAGGCCTTGAGTAGGGGAAGGTAAGTTATTGTTGGGCTGTTGTTGTGTCTATACAGGTGGTAGTTGAGATGTTAGTGTTGTTCCTATTTCAACTTTCTTCATATTTTAGTTCGAGTTATACTATTTCTGTTTGCTTTACATATTCGGTACATTCTTTTATATTGACGTACCCATTTTTTGAGGGGCGCTGCATTCATGCTTGCAGGTTATCAGGTAGACAATAGTCCTAGTTGCGTGTGGTCGAGTTCAGCTAATGGTTGGCACACTCTGTTCTTTCCAGAGTTGTTAAGTATGGAGTCTTCTTTAGCTTTATATGGGTAAAGGGTATGTTGGGGCTCTGTACTGACACGTGGTTAGTAGTTTTTTATCTTAGAAGCTTTATGAATCTGGTAGTCAGTTGCGGCTTGATTAGCCTTGTATTATATATTTTTTTAATTATATTTAAGATTATTTCTATTGTGTTTCTTCTTGTATTGTCGTGGCCTTAGCAGCCTGTATCTATTTCTTGATCAGTTTTTAATTGGTTCGCTCAATCAAGTGAAGAACAAGGTGCCAGTCGCACCTCCTTGGATTTGGGGCATCACAACGAGTCAAGTAAACATTGAATAAAGCAACTTTAGAGGTAACCTCTTTTGAATTTTAACCTCAATGAGAAGGGGAGTCTTCCTCCCATGTCATTCATGTCTATTCGAGGATGCACAGTTATTTAATTGGTATCTGATATAATAACCTATGCCATCGTTATTGAATTATTTATGATAAGTATATACGAATTTACTAGTATGCATTTCATTTTAGGATAACAGGCATGGATGTTAATCAATTTACAAATTTATCGAGTCAAATAAAGTAGGCCTGATCAGGAAGGCTTTACCATAGTGGTCAGTAGACCACCATTGCTAGCCCGTTGTAGTAAGATAATGATCGCTGCAGTGAAGGAAGCAAACTTGAATCTTGAGTTTTAGTTATTTTAGAGTTCAAGTCTTATTCTAAAGAGTGATCTCTCCTAAAAAAATGCTTCTAGGGTTATTTCCAAGTCAAAATACCAAGAATATAAAGGAGAAGCTCTTTAAGAAATGGGATTCCACTATCCTGCTTGCCGATTCTCCATTAGAAACTCAGGATCAAGAGTAAGGAGCAAAGATTCATGGATTTTATGGTAGCAATTTGGTGTCGACTTTGATTAGTGAAACATATATACCGCTAGTTGAACAAGGTCACTATTTGGAATAAGTACCCTCTTCCCTACATATATGACTTATTTGATCAGCTCTAGGATTGGGTATTATCAGCTAAAGATTCAGACTGAGGATATACCTAAGACTGCCTTTTGGACTAGATATGGGCATTATGAATTCTTGGTGATGTCTTTGGAGCTTACTATTGCCCCCGTTGCATTTATTAAATGGGATCTTTATGCCCTTCTTGGATTCTATTATTATTGTGTTTATTGATGACATATTGGTATATTCGAAGAGTAAAGAGGAGAATGAGGCTTATTTGAGAATTGTGTTAGAATTGTTGAAAGAGAAGCAATTGTTTGCCAAATTTTCTAAATGTGAGTTTCAGTTTTCTTCTGTTTCCTTCTTGGGGAATGTGGTTTCAAGGAGGGAATTATGGTTGACCTACCAAAAGACGAGGCTATTAAGAGTTGGGCTAGGCCTACTTCACTAACTGAGATTTGTAGCTTTATGGGGTTGAATAATTATTATCGCCAGTTTGTGAAGGAGTTTTCTTCTATTGCTTCCTAGATTACTCAATTGACTTAGAAAGATGTGCTATTTCAATGGTTAGATGAGTGTCAGGAGAGCTTCCAAAAGCTCAAGATGTTGTTGACCACAACTCCAATCCTTTCCTTGCCTGTGGAAGGTAAGGACTTTGTTGTTTATTGCAATGCTTCATGTTCTGGTTTTGGTGCTACTTTACTGCTGGACAAGAAGGTCATTGCATATGCTTCTAGGTAGTTGAAGGTGCATAAGAAGAACTATCTTGCACATGACTTAGAGATTGCTGCAGTAGTATTTGCTCTTAAAATTTTGAGGCATTATTTTTATGGTATCCCTTGTGAGGTGTTCACTAACCACCACAGTCTGCAGCATGTGTTTAAGTCGAGGTATCTGAACATGAGACAACATTAATAGATTGAGCTACTCAAGTACTACAATATTACCATTTTGTATTATCCGGGTAAGACAAATATGGTAGCTGATGCATTGAGCAGAAATCCTGAGAGTATGGGTAGCCTGGCTAGTTTGGAGGCTACAAGGCATCCAATGGATAGAGAGGTCAAACTCTGGCTAACAGTTTGATGTGACTTGATTTGACTGAGTCTAGTAGAGTTTTGGCTTGTGTTGATCCAAGGTTCTCTCTTCTTGAACAAATTAAGGCTCGACTTCGAAGATGCTAAGTTGGACAAGATTCATGATAAGATCTTGCACGGAGAGGCCAAGGATGCCATGATTGATAATGAGGGTATCTTGAGAATTAAGGGGTGTGTATGTGTTCTCTATGTTGATGATTTGATCAAGACTATTCTTTCATAGGCTCATAGTTTGATGTACTCTATACATCCTAGCACCACCAAGATGTATTGCGACATGAGACAACATTACTGGTGGGTTAGAATGAAGCGTGATATTGTTGAGTTTATTTCCCAGTGTCTGAATTGTCACCATGTTATGTACGAGCACTAGAGGTCTGGAGGGACACTTTAGAGAATGCTTATTCTTGAATGGAAATGGAAGACGACAACGATGAATTTTATTTTGGGTCTTCCAAAGACCTTAGGTAAGTTTGATACTGTGCTGGTAATCGTGGATAGGTTGATGAAGTCTGCACACTTCATTCCAATGCAAATAACTTATAATATGAAGAAGTTAGCCAGGATTTATATTTGTGAGGTGGTTTGATTGCATGGAGTCCCAGTCTCCATTATCTCATATAGAGGTACTCAGGACAAAGAGCATGTTCAGAGGCTCAAACTCTCCCTTATGATAGTTAATACTTCTAAGGTTCAAATATTGAACCATCTCTTGGGCTGCAGCATCCCCTAAAATTTCTTGCCCCATAAGTGCTCTCTCTAATGGATATTTTAATAAAATAAATGGCAATTCTTAATCAACATATATCATTGTAATGGTGGACGACTACTTATATACTACAAGTAGCTTAAGTGCTTTATAAGCATTGAAGACCTATATCCTATCATGTGCTGTCATAGTAAGTTGTTCAACTACAACATTGATCAAAACTTTGCTTGTGGCTAAGAATGCACGTCCCCAAAACAATGGGACCTTAGGGTCTGACTCCATATCTAAGATGACAAAAACCATAGTAAAAGGACTGATTCAACCTGTGCTAACACATCTTTTATTACTCTATCTGGTCTAGCCAACAATTACACATTAGTAGTAGGACGTGGGTAACCAAGCCCAGGTCAAAGTTAGTTTTGTGTTCAATTCTGCGGTTTACTGGATTTTTTTTGTTATCTGTCTTTCCCTTCTCTCTCTTTTAGACTTGAAGATAGATGATGTTATAAAATTTATACTAGCCCCAGGATCTCATAACGCATGAGATACCAAATGCTTCCTAATAGTAATCTGGATATTAAAGCAACTTGGATCCTTCAACTTAGTCAGTAACTTGTTCAGAATTCTAGATGTGCACTCTTCAGTAAGTGCAGTTGTCGCATACTCTATTAACCAAATCATTTCTGCCATTATGTCATTAATATACTTAGCATACTTTGGCACCCCTTGCAAAACATCAATAAGGGGAAGATTTCTGTGAACCTGCCTCAAAAAGTCAAGGAACATTTTGAATCTGGTTTCTTCGTTCTTCTTCATAATTGTTTTGTGGAAATAGTGGAGGTAGTGTAGCACTAGGTGATGCTTCTTGTGCTCTTACCTCCTTCTCTGACTCTACTTCTATCTCCTTATCCACTAGAGATCTTTGCACAACCTTCTATGAAACCAGTTCTTCAAGATCCTAACTATTTCTTGTAGTAACTGCATGTACCTATTTGAAGTTAGGATCGGTATCCCCTGGCAAGCTCCCTTTGGGCCTTGTAGCATTAGTAATCTACCCTACTTTTCTCTCAAGATTCTTTACTGTTGTCTCTTGGTTTTTCATGTCTACAACCATTTTTACTTGATCAACCATGATCTTCTTCAATATCTCTTCCACAGTACTTGGTTGATAGTTCACCTAGTTACCCTGCTCTATTGATTTTGTTGCGGTTGACCATGTGGCATGTGCTAGTTCTGATTTAAATTTTGGTTTTGATTCTAGTTACCAACCATGGGAAATTTGGGTGGTTTCACCAACTTGGGTTATAAGTGTTCCCATTGTTCTAGTATACTCCTCCTCTTTGATCATTTCCTACAAAATTCACCGAGTTTATATTAGCTCCACATTCCTCTTAGAAATGGTTACTTTCACATGTTGCACACAATTGATGCGTTTGTTCCACCACATTTACTTGTGCTTGAGGTTGAGCAAGTCTCAACTTACTAATCTGTGTAGTAAATTGATTTTGCATCACTGCTAAATAAGCTAATAAATTTGTGTAATTATCAACAATGAATACACATGCAACCTTCTTCACTGTTGTTTTGTTGCTATCTCTATTCCATTTCGGATTGCTTTGTGAAAACTGATTGAGGAGGACAAATAACTCATCATAACTCTTCTAAAGTTCTTGAGTACTTGTTACAGAGTCTAATAGAATCTTCATGTATGGTTCCAGACTCTCAATAAAAGTATGCACTAACACCTCATTATACTAATGATGGTGTGGATAGTCTCTGAGTAGGGCTTTGTATCTTTCCCATGCCTGGTATAAAGGTTCTCCATCCTTCTGTTTAAACCCCAAGATCTTGCTCCTTATTCTCGCAGTCTTCCCCAATAGAAAAAGCAAATAAAAAATTTCCTAGCAAGATTATTCCATGTAGTGATGGAATTTGGTGGCTTATCTTTCAATCACTTCTCCGCTTCCCAAATAAGAGAAAACAAAAATAGTGTAAGTCTCACATAATCAGGTAGCCATCTTCTGCAGCAAAAGTATTACTAATCTCTAGAAAATTCTAGATGTGTTGTTGCGGGTCCTCATGTGAGAGGCGTGCGAATTTCCTGTCAGTGTGAAAAGTTTGCACCATATTCATGTTTCAACTCAAATTGTCCTCCCAAGACCAATTTTTGAATGCTTAAAGGCATATTGCCAGTGATTGGAACTTCCACGTCGAATAATGCAATGGGTTGTGCTGCCATCGCTTATGGTATAACCTCACATTGCTGCTCTAGATGTCTCTGATAATACTGTCGAAGAGCAACCTCCTTCTGCCTTTGATTAAGAAGTCTTTAAAGCTCAGGGCAAAATTTTATTACTCCATATTTTTGTGCAAGCGTGTCACAGTTTGAGAAATGGTACCTACAGAATTAACAGCTAAGATCAAGTTGTTAACACTTGAACAATAAAATAGTAATTTTTTTTTAGAAATTTGCTAATTTCTAAGTCATTGACAATGGCACAAAAAATATGATGACTCCCAACTCTCACGAAAGTATATGTGCAAGTGATATAAACTTGATTATAGTCCAGATATAGATTCACAAGGACTTGTGATTAGCAAGGATCTAGTAATATCTATCATCAAAAAATTAAGACAACTATTTTTATAACCAAGAGAGTTGTTTGATTTTTGTGTGTTTCATATCAAGTAATTTAAAGCAAGAAAGCAAGTAAGGGTTGTGATCACAATTTAAAGAAATATTCCAAGGTTATGACTACATTTCACAATCATGTAAAGTATTCAATTTCATCGACTTGTTTATTTATCTAGTTATTGATTTACGAGATTAATGACATGATTATGGTCTCTGAGCCTCTAATGGTCTATTCACATTTACTTGTATGCCTATATCTTTATGATCAAGAATCAATGTATGAATGCAATTGCTCCTCTCATTTTATAATCAAGTAAGGCGATCTATGTATATTCTTATCCTAATCGCAAATCAGTTCTTACTCCCTATATTCTTCATTCTAACTAAAAATTTATCTCTCGAGTTCACAATAAGAATATGAATTTATTATAATAGTCGTGAAGCATTAAAACAGTAAACACAAGAATATAAGAACAACTAATATAATAAAGAAGTATTATCGAATCAATCGTCTACTAAAAAATCATACTTTTAGTCGTAACCCCAAAACAAGGGCCTTTTGTTACTCATGTTCTAATATAAATTGCAAGAAATAATGTTGTTCATGCAAATTTAAAAAATAGAAAAGATGAAAGTAAGAATCTTAGAGTTGGAATCTTCTTTCCATTGTGTGGCTAGCTAAAAGTAATAAACCCCTTGAAAAACGTCTAAGGATTCTATTTATAATAATGGAAATAACCCTATATCCTTCTTTCACATGGATTCAGACGTGGAGAAAATCAAATCATGTACTACCTCTAACGCACTGTGTTGTCCAAAGCATTGGCAAGGCAATGCAACATGGTCTCCATCGCTCTCAAGGGGAATTTTCCAACCTCTCTGAAGTTCTCTCTCAAGTGCGGCGCAGAGGCCATTGCGTTGATGCCTTAATGCGCTGTGTTGTCCATCTTTCTCTCCTTCTAGAACTTTGTTTTGGTGTGCAATGCTTTCATTTTGCTTCTTTTATTCTTTTGGGGTTACTTCTTTGCATATTTTGGCCCTAAAATATATTTAATCATATATATTAGCTCACCGACACAAATAATCATAAAACATAAAAAAATATGTGATTTTTCTCTCGAAACTAGGCTCAAATATGGGCAAAATGCAGTACTTGAGAGTATAAGTACACCAAGATAAGGCATAATCTTCGAGAATTATGGTATCAAACTATTTCTATTGTTTTTCTTGAATGATTGGTGGTTACAAACATCAATCTGCATATCATGACCCAATTTCTCAGGTCATGATGTCACCTACAATCTCCCCTATAGGCGTACCGATCTCCGTAGCTCGAAATGGTCAGTAATGGGCTACTACATAAGCGAAACACATATATAACGAGTAATAGGCGGAAGACTGTAAAAAAGATGTAAGATGAGGAAAAAAACTGAAATATATGTACAAAAGTGGAAACTAAACCATCCCACGATCTGGTATCAACAATACAGAAGCCACTACTACAATATACATAGTACAAGAGGGAGTACGAAAGCAAAATATATACATCTGTCTCTGAATAACAAAAGGAGTACATAATACAAAAGAAGAGATAAAAGCCAAGCCCCGATCGCCAGGAGCTCTCCCAACGAGTCAGCGCTATCAGCGGAAATAGCTCACACTAGGATCTATACCAGAAGATGCAAAAGTATAGTATGAGAATCAATTGCAAAGCAATGGGTACCCAGTAGGCATCATAGGACGACTGAGCGCATATAAGATATAAAAGCAGTAAATAGCAGATAATGAAGAAAATAATCACAGAAGCAAACAGAGGAAACATACGGAAACTAGCAACAAATAGAAGACAAGGAGAAAAGAAGAATACTATGCTAGCCACAGAAGATATATAACAAAGAACACAGGTGAGAGAGTAGAGAATGCACCTGGATCCTTGCAACAACATTATATAAACAGAGTTTAAGAAATATGGTGGTATACCGGTAACCTCAAATAAAAGGGAAGGAAAGCAACTAGACATAAACATGCTTGAAATATAATACACAAGGTAAGGATGATTGAAGAATAACTCACAAGTAGCTACAAAATGAACAAGTACCATAATAGGATCGAGGAAAACTAGTCTACCTATGGTCCCAACGGACGCCCATACACCTGAGGAACACATACAAGTGAAAATAAACCCTCCGACATCCCATACTAACAGAGAGTACACTCAACAAACAGCACACAAGGATGGAACCACAAACAAATGAATGATATGGTATGATATGATCTGGTGGTACCATATGCACCTCCTCCGGTGCCCATAGCACAACAGGTAGGACCCATGGAAGGCTTCCCCGTATACCTCTACTCCTCTGTATATCCCTCCTCCAGCACTCTCGGCCCGTAGCCCCTAGTCCAGATTGGCAAGGTCCATGGAGGTCTCTGCGACTACATAGGAGAACCCTTACCACCTGATCCAACAGGAAATGCAGAAAAGGAAGTAAACCATAAAATAAACCTTTTTAATACATGAAAATATTTACAAGAATGCGGAAACCTTTAACAATTTTTGAAATCATCCCTCCCTTGAATCTAATATAAGCTGGTACAAGAGCTACTACAAGATGATA
>QJPP01006125.1:0-25315 GCA_003996215.1 Jaltomata sinuosa | reverse complement strand
ATATACATTTGGGCCATAGTGGAACGCATGGTGGCAGTATGCACCATGGGGGCACTTCCCACAACTCCACGTGGAGTTTGGTGCCAACTCAAATTGTTCTATCCCGTTATATATATATTCGGGTATTGCATAAATTCGTGGTAAAATAAATATAATATTTTAAATATACCATAATTTATAGAAAATTATTTCAAACAAAACCTACTATATTATAATAATAATTTTCAACATAACTAATTTTACTATCTCCGTTAAAATATTATGGAGTATAAAAACTTTATAAAATAAATACGTATACACTTATATCGTATCAAATATATTTTCCATAAACCTTTAAAATATTTGAAAAGGCAATAATAATATAATTTTTACCAAATTCAATTTCTAAATAAATATTTCAATTACACGCACGATACTTATAAAGTTCTTAAGTTTAGGCTCGTAATTCGCCTACGCACGATTTCGATACTCAAGAATTCTCTCGGGATCCTCCCTTATTTTTTATAACTGTTTCGGAACAGAAATGGCATTTTAAAACGTGAAGTCGAGGCTTAAATCGAGTTTACCCCGACCCGGTTCGCGACCCGGTTCGCAACCCGTTTTCTGCCAGACAGTCCGCGGTAAAACAGTCATAACTCTTTACTCCGAGATCAGTTGGACGTGAGGTTTTGTGCGTTGGAAACTAGACTCGTAGACCTTCGATTTGGTATTTCGGGGGACTTCTAAATCTTTATATATTGAGAGAAAAGCCCTGACACATTTGACCCAAAGTTCAGAAAATTTGTTAAAGGTCTTACGATAACTTTTGTCGATTTGCTTGACTTCAAACTTAAACGTGGAAATGACCGGAAGGGTCATTACATTAGAAGGATTAGAACAAATTTAATAGTGTAATCCTATATCTGCTCAAGTGATAACAATATTAAAAAGGGTCCAACACGCTTCCATACCTGATTCCGTTTTGACCGAAGTAATATCGGGTTATACCATGAAGCTTTTAACGAGCATCTCAGCTCCAACTTGGACAGGTAACTCTTCTATGGTTCCTTCAACATTACTCAGCACAGCCTAGTTTCGTTTCCTACCTCTAGGCGTAAGGAATAAGTTTGGATTTGTGTTGTCTCTCTTTTTAATAGGATAAAAAAGGGAAGATATAGAATTACAAAAAGAGAAGTTTATTTATTGTAGTAGAACATTACAAGGTTTTTTACAAGACAAAGACTCGATGACTAGATGAAAGAGTTATAAACCTTATAGATAACTTGAAGACTCGATGACTCCTTCCTCAAGAGACCCGCTATTTATAGTAGTATTTAGTAGACGATTATCTATTTACATATCGCTTTCTTATTCTAATGACTCAGCATACACTAATTGTACATATTTTATGACTCATCACTTTTGAAAAAAAGATCTTATCTCTAAGACTATCTTATCTCTAAGACTATCTTATCTCTAAGACTTTTTGTTGCCATTATTGTCTTGTCTTCTTTCTGGGTCGTCCATCTGTCTCTAGTCACTGTTACTTTTACTTTTTCCAGTACTAGTGCATGTTGGACAGGTGTTTGGTTGATTGTTGCGAAATAGACATATCTTTTGTTGTGCTTGAACACTGGATTTGATTGATCCATTTTCCAGCATCTTCATCTTGGTTATCAGATAATTGTAGGCTGATACCGGAGTATTTTTTTGCATAAGCTATCATTGTGGAAGAATACATCGTTGATCCGCCATAGGTCCGAAATCCTTTTTTGAAACTAGCTTCCATGCCTTGTAGCACAATCCGTATTCCGATGGCTCTTCGATAATGAATATCTTTTTCATTAAACTTTATAAAATCTTTTCTGCTTTGACTAACAGATATCGAGAATGCTTCAACTTTCCCAAGTTGAATAAAATGATAAGCAGGGTATTTCCCATAATTATCGAAATCTGGTCCAGCTGATAAAAATTTTAGGACCAATATATCTTTTGGCAAAATAGTTGGGTTATTAAGATAACAATTTTTTACTCCTTCTTTGATCCAATTTGGTAATAGACTTATCTCAGGAAAATTAGGAGATGTTAAAAATATCGAATTGATTGCTCCAAAATCATACCAATATCTTATCTCCTGGGGAGGTGTTTTTTGCAAATAGTTGATTCTTGGATATATTCTCGAAAAATCAATATATCTATTTTCATTGTTTTGTAAAGAAAATAATTCTTTCATTATTTTAAATTGATTTTCTTCTTCTTCAGACGAAACCATGTTTAAATCTTTAAAGATTTTAGAAGATGAATCTAGAGAAGTAAGCATCTTATCTTTGGGATTTTGAGGTCTTAGTTCAATTTCCTTTTCTTTTTTTATAGGCTTATCTTTTTCCGTTTTCTTGGTTCCTGAAACCAAATTTATTATCTGTAAACTAGATATTTCATAATCATCTATACTTAACTGGATTAACTCAGTTCCTTTTATCAATAGACTTGCAACTTCCTTGGTTGTCCCTGGTAAATTAGCAATATCAATAAAATCAGATAAATTATCCTTTATATATTGGATAGCCTTATCCATCTTTCGGACTTCTTCAAGAATCTGATGATGATGGTCTTCCATCTCGTGTAAGAAAATCTGCTAAGATATTTTTGTCAGTCTTAATAATTTCAATATCAAAATTATAATCAGATAGTAACGTTTGCCATCTAATTAATCTTTTATATTCAGGTCTACTAGGTAAATTATTTAGAATAAAAGCTTTAACCTGAGTATTATCAGTTCTTAATAAAAATCTTTTTGGTAGTAAAAAATAATAAAATTTTTTACAACTATTTACTACGGCCAATAATTCTTTTTCATTTATATGATATCTACCTTCAGTTTCGGAGAATGTTCCTGAGCAATATCGACACAAGCTTTCTCCTATTTTTCCTTTTTCAGAATTATAGTCTATTTTCTTTAATACTCCACTCCAATATTGTTCTGAAGCATCAGTTTCTAGTATTAAATCATCATTTTCACTGGGTAAATATAATTTAGGCAAATTTTTACATAATTCTTTTATCTTTTTTACTTGGTTTTCTAAATTGGGAGTAAAACTAAATATCCTATCTTTTTTAAGTAATTCTTGAAATGGTTTTCTTAGTCTTGCCAAATCTTGAATAAAATCTGAAGCATAGGTTAATATTCCTAAGAAACTTTGTACTTGTTTTTTATCAGTAAACTTATCTGGAAATTTTGAAAGTTTTTCTAGTATATGGTTTTGAAGTTCTATTCCATTCTTATCTACTTTCATTCCTAAGAATTCTATCTGATTTTGCAGTATTTTTGATTTCCTCTTTGATAATCCTAAGCCATTTTGTAAACATATATCAGCAAATTCATCTAATTGTTTTAAATGTGTTTTCATATCATCTGAAGCTATTAATATATCATCAATATAAACGTATATGTAGTTGTAATTTTTAAAAATATTATCCATTTTTCTTTGAAATATTTGTGGCGTATTTTTTAGTCCAAAAGGCATTACATTCCATTCATAATGTCCTTGAGGAGTAGAAAATGCAGTATACTTAATACTGTCGGGATGCATTCTTATTTGCCAAAATCCACTTTTACAATCAAATTTAGAAAATATCTTTTTATGTCTTGTTTGGTTTATTAGATCTTCTTTGTTTGGTAAAAAATATCCATCAAAGATTGTATTATCATTTAATTTTTTATAGTTTATTACCATCCTAGCCTTTCCTCTAATCTGTTCTGCATGATATCTAACCATGAAGGTCGGTGAACTATGCGGTGATTGACTATCTTTTATTAAGTTTAATTCTAACAGTTCTTTTAACTGAATTTTAAATTCTTTTTGATCTTCTTCGTTATATCTCATAGGTTTTACTCTTATAATCTTATCACTTTTTACTTCTATTTGTGCATACAGTTGATTTTTGTTCCAAATTTTTTGAGGATTATCTGTATAACAATTTTCTAATTTTGTGGTAATTCTATTTATTTCGGAATCAAGTTTTTGTAACTGAATTTGGAATTGTAATAATGGTTTTGTTTTTGGAAAAATTGGTTTGTGTGTATATCCTATCTCACCACGCTTAGCTGTGCGAGGGATGAAATTTATAGGTAGTGGTTTACCGTAGGCATGTTTTAATCGTTTAACAGTTATTAAATGGTGACAAGGTGTTTTGAATAATATTTGGTTGGTTAAAGTATCAAAAGTGATTTTATGAAATAATTGTAAGAAATTATTTCCTAATAAAATATTTGTTCCTGTATTATAGAAATAAAAGGGTGAACATTTTATTAAAAATGATCCTAATAGTATTATAGGTTGTTTTATTCCTTTATCTATTGTAATTATATTATTTGATATATCTCGTCCATTAATTTTAGGCAAAGTGGTATGATATTGTTCGGGAAAACAATCTTTTTTTCATAGGCAAGATCCAGATCCACTATCAATATAAGCAGCAAAATATTCTGCTCTATAATCTTTGTAGGTGACTCCTATTGGTATGTATATACTATATGGACTCGTCATTTTGGGATATATATTATTTTTCCATTAAAGGTAATTTTTAGTCCATAAGAGGTTAATTCGTAGGGACTAACATTTTCAAGGAATGTTAATCCTAACATGATTTCAAGAGTATCATTAAATCCTTCTTTTACTATTAGTAATCTAATAGGGATACTATTCTGTCCAAATCTTATTTTAGTTTCTATAGCCTCGTCTATAGTATGTACTTCTCCATTAAAGTTAGTGTATTGGTGTAATTCATCTAATTTATATTTTTGTAATCTAAAGCATAATTTGCTGCTAATATAATTGCCATTAGCTCCGGTGTCAATTAATAGATTAACTGGGGTAAATGCTTCTCCATTAAAATATTCTCCTCTTATTTTATAGTTTTTTAAACTATCTTTTTTTTCGCAAATTATCTTGCTTCTGTCTAAACTTAGTTGTCGAGTTATTGGTTGGCTTAAGACTCCTGTATCTGTGAAGGACAGTCGAGGGGGTGCTTTGTTAGCTCTCATCAAGGGTTTTTCTTGTAAATCTAAATTTATTATTCTAGATTCTATTTCTTCTATTTTTGGTAGAGTAGGAATCTGTACTTGACATACTTCATTAAATAAGTATGGAAAGTCTATTATATTTTTTATCTCAAAACACCCAGAGTGATGTGTGTTAGATATAGCATAGGATATTGCATAGGTAATAGAATATGGTCTATTATATTGTAGAAAGAAATCTTTTCTTTTAAAATCTTGGATTAAGCTTAATGTTTTATCGAAATCTTTATCTCTTAAATGGTAAGAGATTCTAGGATAAATATTGAATTTTAATTTTCCAAATTGTAAATTTCCTTGAAGTATTCCTAAACAGGCTTCTTCTCTATTCCTAATTCGATTATCCATTATAGCCAATTCTATTGGGGTATCCAATCCTTCTTTAAATGTGGATTTTATTATAATTTGTACTGCTCCTATATGGATCCATCCTAATGTATTTCTTATTTCTGGTTTTATTCTTTGTAGTTTATCATAAATATCCTTTTTAGATAATAAAGGTATCATTACTTTATTAGAAGTATAAAAGACTTCTAAGGCTTGTTCTTGTATATTTAATCCATAAAATAAATTATGTTTTCTTGTTTTTATTCCTAATCGTTGTAAAGTATTTACTTTAAATCCAGAATAATTAGTTAATGTATGTTTTTCTTCTTTCTGTATTAATTTTAATTTTCTTTTATCTATTAAAATTTCTTGCTTATATTCTCCAGTTTGTTCAATCTGGTTATCTATTACGGATTCATCATATGCACTGATGTCCATTTTTATTCTGATTCAGATGCAGACATATCTTCTGTGTCCGTTAATATAAATATACTTTCATCAGAATCTATATCAAAATTGTCTATTCGAATAAATTCTCCTGAATCTATCATTTCTTAGATATCTTCATCTATCTCTATTTTCTTTTTATTCTTTTCATTCTTTTTAGGACAATTATTGGCATAATGGCCTATCTCTTTACAATAATAACATCGACATTCTCTAGGTCTAACCTTTCTTCTCTTATATGTTGGTTTTTCTGTTCTTTTATATCCTTTTCTTTTATAATATCTTGCTTTTCTTTTCTTAAAATAATTTTTCTTATAATATTTTCTCTTTTTATATCGTTTTTTAATTTTTCCATAATAGTATGAACTATCACATCCTATCATAATTGGCATTTTAGGTCGGTCGCAACATAAAGAAACTCGTTTCTTTAATCCTTTCGTGGCTTTTGCTAATATAGCATCAGCACACCAATTACTTAATTTATCTCTTACATGAGCTATTCTTTTCCCTAGAGTATCTAAATTACCAGGTTGATATGTTTCTATCAATTTAGTACCCCAAGGGTCAGGTATTTTAGCAAAAAACAATGGTAGATAATTACTTGTATCTGTGACTTGATTATATATGTGATAATAATAATCTTGAAATACACAAATATATCTTTCTATTTCACAAATATCGCATAATTGTAATCTCATTAAAGCAGTAGTATATTTAATTATGCTACTTTCATCTTTTATATATTTGACTTCTCTGCAAAATTCTAATCTAAATGTTTCTACAACTTTTGTTATAAAATTATTTGGATCAGAATAAACGGTAGTCTTAGTAGGTTCATCTACATTTTGCCAAAATCTTTGAGCGCTATTTAATAGTGTTTTTTCCATAAAACCTTTTTGTGTTTCAAAATTCATTTTGTTTACTGCAATAGCTATTCTTAAAGCGGTTTCCCATTTATCTAATGCTTCCTCGGTATTAGTAATACAATCTAGGTCTAGATAAATTCCAAAAGGATTTATAGTATCAGCTTTCATTTTTTCATAAGGATTATATTTATCTGGAGGATTTCCAGTATACATTAATCCAGCATATCCGGTTGGGGATCTATTAAAGCTTTGCTTCTCTCTTATTGGTGGAGGATTAGAAGTACTAGGATTACTAGGAATATCTGTTATATTAGGATTTTCCTCTTTTATGTCTGTTTTAATATTGATAAAGTTTTTATCGTCTGTTAGTTCTATATCTGCTATCTTAGTTATTAAATCTTCTATTTCTGAATTTATTTCAGAATCAGAACTATTTTCATGCATCTTTGATTTTGTTTAAATGAAAAACAAAAGGATTAGATGATTGAATATCTTTCTGTTGTACTATTTGCTCCTTTATCTTTTGTTTTCCTTTATTATGTCCGTTTATCAATGATTCTAGATTTAATGTTATCTGTTCGTTAAAACGGCATATTCTTTCTCCATAATATATTAGGGTTTTTTGTATTTCTATTAAATCTTTATCTATTTTTAAAGAATTTTGTTCCTCTTGTAAAATTCTGAATTCTATTTCCATCAATCAGATGGATAGTGCCAATCTAAATCATCACAAATATTATCATGTCTACTATCAAGACTGTTAGTGTCGGTATCAGTTTCAAGTTCCAGTTCATAAAATTTTATTATTAATTTTATTAAATATATAATAATTATCAATTCCATATTAAAGAATATAATTTTTTAGATATATTTTTCAACCAAACAATTTATCATATCTTCTAAATAATTTATGTTATTACTCCTATTATAATCTTGATATCTTTGACTTAATAATCTTTCATATAAATCTATTTCATATTGTATATTAAGCCATTCATCAAATTTTTCGTGGTTCATTAAGATTTTATCTTGGCTATAGTAATGCCTTAGGTTTTTGAATTTAGGTTGAATCTATTATTAGCCAAAAAAAATACAATAATGCATTTAGGTTCTTCATATTGTTAAGTTATGAATTAATTTAGGTTCTTGATATTGTTGAATGATTATATTTGTATATTTATATAACTAATTTAATAATTATTAGAATTTCATAACCATAATTCAATAATTATATATTCAAATATTTAACCATTATTGTCATGCCCCGAGGTTACCCCCTAGACGTAACACGGGACTTGGGACCACAAGTGCCCCAAGCTAACCCTTGGTCATAGCATTCTCAAGCATAACAAAAGATAAGCGGAAGCATAATAGATAACTCCAGAATCACATAAATGGATAATCAAGTCAAATAGGAATACAAAATCCAGAAAGAGACTCGAAAGTTGTCTATGTCTGAAAAGCCTCTACTCATGACATAAAGAGTTGCTAGGACAAGACCCTAGCTAACTCGAAGTGTGGAAAATACAATAGCTAACACTGACTAAGAACATAACTAGTCCTCGATCTAAGAGGACTCACCAACAACTGATAGAAAGTGGCCTGGAAGCTCTAGCCACGGGTCTGAGAAGGAGCACCTGAATCTACATCATCTAAGGATGCATCGCAAGATATTCGTCAGTACTATAGAATATACCGAGTATGAGAGTGATGCATGAACATGATAAAAACCATTAAAACATACTTAAAATGACTTGTTACATAAATAAAGGACATGAATAAGTATTAAGATAAGAGACATAAGACAAGAAAGAAAACTTAAGTTCAAAGTATAGAATCATATAACTTCATAGTTTACAAATGATCATGTGGGAGTTTCTCTTAACCGACATAAACCATGCTGAGCTACATGGAGTCCAGTGTCATGTACCCCCACTGAAAAGGGATGTCCTAACCGGCCAAAGTTAGAACCATGTCGTACCAGGATCCTATCATAATAAACCATAGAGGGAAACCTACGGTGGCAACGTAGTTTTGGACTTGAGTTATCTGAACTCTCATCTCTTGGTTCTAAATACTACTCCCAAAACATATAACATGAGCTCATATACATGTGGCATATCTGATGCCAAACTTGTTCATAATATGTTCATACCCCGGATCGTCATACTACTCATGAATTATAGTTTTAGAAATAGATTCATGAGCATTGATGGAACATCGGGTGTCTTGCATTGCATAATAATTCATAACTTGAAAACTTGCATGGCCTTAGTTCGATTTCATAATAACATATACTTTCATAAGACATAGGAACTAGGCATGCACTTGCTTGAAATTCATGAAATCATGCCATCATTTTCCCCAATTTTCTTAAATCACTTCATGCATGTAGGATTCACCATAATTAACCTTCAATTCATGAAATAGGAGTTCATAAGTAAAAACCCATGCAAAATCATGCAATGTAATAGAATTTCCATAATAAAATCATGAGAAGACAATTTATAGCAAAACCCATAAGAATTGGGTAAAAACCCTAATTTGAAAGTTCATGAAATCACAATTTGAAATTGGGGTTTTGGGCACAAGGGTGAAAGGAACTCATTGTTGAATACCCACATACCTTGATTGGAGTTAACCCACTTGAAATTGAAAAGATTAGGAGACTTGGACTTGAAGCTTAAGACCTTGAGCTTGAGAGAGTTCTTTTTCTTTTTGGGAGATGAATGAGGTAATGAGAAGGGACTTAGACTAATGAGGGTGAAAACCCTTCTAGAAATACCCAAAATGACACCATTTAGGAATTAAAAGGGTGGGTAATGACTAAAAGACACTTGGGATTTAATTAAGAAAGAGCTGGAAAATAGGTCGGCTTCAGGAATCACGGGTCAATTCTACAGGTCGTCGTTTGAACCACGACCCGTGGCTCCAACTCGTGGTTCCTGGCCAACCATTCATGCTGCAGAAGGCAATCCTACGGGTCAACAGGACGGACCCATCGAATGGATGATGGGTCGTCAAACCCAGTCGTGAAACCTGGGGAACTTGTCATCCCCCTGATCTGGTTCCATGAGTCGATAGGACGGACCTGTGGTTTGAACCACGGTCCGTAAAACCAACTCGTGGTTCCAGACCAGAGGCTAAATCAACAGAAGGAAATCACAGTTCTATTCTAACACCCGTGGTTCAAACCATGGCCCGTGGTTTGGACCCGTCATTCTTGAAACATGAAAATTTTCTAAGTTTCATACTTAGATAGTTGGTTCGATTTCTGAGGTGTTACAATTATATACTTAAATTGACCATTACATACTCAAATTCCTTAACAGTTACATACTCAAATTGACCATTACATACTCTAATTCCTTAACTCAAATTAACTGTTACATACTCAAATTCCTTAACTCAAATTGACCATAACATACTCAAATTTCTTACCTCAAATTGATCATTACATACTCAAATTTCTTAACTTAAATTGACCACTACATACTCAAATTTCTTAACCATAATTGATCATTACATACTCAAATTAATCATTAAATACTCAAATTTCGTAACTCAAATTGACAATTACATACTCAAATTTCTTAACTATAATTGACCATTAAGAGTAGCAAATCGAGTAAGAATAGTAAGAAAGAAGCTAGGAGACCTATATATCCTAGAAATGCTTTATATAGCCTTTCATCTTCCCTACAGATTCACTCTTCATCACCAGTGTCTTCCCGCACATTTCAAGGGTACATCCCCTTGGATGTACCCTTCTCCTGTACCTTCATTGCCTTCATTCACTACTTTTCACACTTTCATGCTAACACTAACTTTCCTCTACCACAGGGCAATAAGACATCCACATCATCGGGTACTCCATCCTCATGTGGTTCATCTCCTCACCTATCTGAATTGCGACTTAGATATATCATCTCTGAGTCTGACACACACATTCACTCCACTCGTGATTCAATATTATGCACTTCTGGCACTATCACTTGCACCAGCACTAGCTCCTACAGTTGCACTAGCACCTACACTGATACATGATAGATCCAATCCAGTACTTGGAGATCATACGAGCTTGGCATAGTGGTGATAGAGCATGTTAAAGTTAGGTAAGTTTTTTCTATAAATTGAATAGGTAAATTATATTTTTAGCACAATTAATTATTTATGACTGAACATGTTTATTGTAACAACCCAGAATTCAAACCAACACTTAAATTTAGAATTTCTTCAACTTTTAGGATCTACGAACCAAGTCCATGGGCCGTGGATGGAACCATGAATCGTGGACAGTTCTCATGGAAATAGTCTTGCAAACCCCTCTGTCGGATTTGAAACCATGACAAGGTTTCATGGGTCATGGATCAGACCACGGTCCATGATTAACCCTCGTGGAAATAGACCTGAGGGTCAACAATTCCTCCAGTAACCACGGAAGGGTTCTATGAGCCATGGAAAGTTCTATGGGTTGTGAATCCCATCCGTGGAAATCATACCCGCAATCATGAAAAATTGCCAGGAAACCATGACCACCAACCGAGAGTCATGGTTCAGTGTACTACGAGTCGTGTTTGGGGCCTATGGAAATCCATGCCGAGTACCTTCAGTAGTTTTTCAAGCTTCTTTCTCGGGAGTATTTTTGTAATTATCCACTTTTTTAACCACAAAATTAAGTTATTTTATTCCAAATTAAAGGGTTTTTATTCCTACTTAGTTAGATTTTCATTCATTCTCTCAAATCAAGTTTCAAAAGAAAAAAAGGGATTCTTCTCCTAAGCTCCAAGGCCTAGGGTTCCTTCTCACAGTCTCCATCTTTATATTCTTGCTAAGAATGCTTTGGGTTCATGTCTGTGGGTATTCAATAAGGATTTTCTTCCACCCTTATTCCCAAAACCTATGATTTTACTTTGATATTATAAAATTGAAAAATTAGAGTTCTTACCCAGTTATGAATTTTTCAATGAAATTGATTTACTTGTATTAGAATATACTCTCTAATCCTTTATGCATGATTTTATATGAGATTCTTTAAGTATTCCTAAAAGCCCATGAATTGACAATGATTTTAGCATAATTTCACTCTATTGCATGTTTTTAAGTAAATTAGAATGTTTAGACAACATGACCTCAAGTATTTATGAAATTAGCATGCCTAGTTTTGAAAGTTATGAATTTCAGTAAAAAGTATGGTTTGTACACTAGCAAGGTACAGACAGCTCTGCCAACTAGGATACAGAAGTTGGATACCATATAGCTCACATGGTCTATATCGTCTACAAGAATCTCTCACAAAAATGATTTTAAGCTTTTAGATGTATTTGACTCTTTGCTTTAAAGACTCATGCTTACTACATATGACTCATGATTATAAATATCTTTTCAGCATATGATATAGCATTGAGTCATTACATTACAGATTTTACTATTATTACATGATTTCAACTTTAAGTATTATTTTTAAGCATGTACAACCACGTATTATGCATATCTCACATACTCTGTAAATCTATAGTACTGATTGCATATCTCTTTGTGTTGAATCTTATTATGATGTAGATTTAGACGTTTCGTTCTGAAACTCGTGGCTAGACCTAGGAAGATTTTTAGTCCAACTTGGTTAGTCCTTATCATTCGAGGGCTAGTTATGATTCTTAGTTAGCTTTGATGTCTTTCATTTAGTACTTAGATTTAGCTGGGGTCTTATCCTTGTATCTCATTCTATCAGTTTTAGAGGCATTTCAGACATAGTTAGATAGTCTATATTTGATGTTTCAGATTGTGATACTCTTAGACCTTTATCTCTATGATGAGTTAGTTTGATAATTACTTCAATTTGTGCTTCTTCTATGGATGTTTATGTTATGTTTAAGACATGCTAAGGCCAAGGGTTAGCTTGGGATCACTTGTGGTCTCAGGTCCCGTATTACATCCAGGGGGTAGTCTCGGGGCATGATAAACTTGTATGAAAGCATCAGGTTTAAGATTCCTAGGATGTATAAAAGACGCGTTAAGCAGGATCCTTTACATAGGTGTGAAGTGCGCCACAGTTACTATCACACCCCAAACTCGAGGAGCGCAACTGGCACATGATGTCAAAACTTAAGCCTGAGCCGACCCTGCTGAACCATTTTTCAATAGCGCATAACAGCCATATGCAATCAAGAAAACAAACAAGTATATCTAGGCTTAAAAATAAGCCCTCGGCTGGCAAGGCCCCTCATATCAACAACTCTAGAAAGAAAATAGCTACTCCCAGAAGTTAATATAAAGCAATATAAAATAGCATGCAAGTCCTGTTTGGGCCATCGATGCCACCATGATATCTATACAGAAACTGAAACTAGGTATACATAATATAAGTTGGGCGAACAAGCTACTAAATTGTCAATAAAAACAACAAGGTCCAACTAGCCAACAACAAAGCTATACAACCCAACAAACTAGTCTACAAGCCTCTATGAATAGAATACTTGGCGTGACAAGGCCCTGGCCTACCCAAAAGCTATAAACAGTAACACAAGCAAACCTCTGATACTCTGGCGACTCCTGGAAGAAAAGAAGTCGAATAATCCATGGAAACATAGTTGTGCTACTCAACAGGTCTTTTTGATCACTGCTCAGGACCTACAAGCATGAATGCAGCACCCTCAAGCAATGGGGCATCAGTATGAAAAAATGTACCGAGTTGTAACACTCCAGAAACTCTAAGCCAAATCAAAATCGCTCTTCATGTGTTGTTAGACCTAAACTAGATAAATTTTCTATATATCTAAGTATTAAGACATGTTCTTAAGTTTTGGAGGTGTATTAGATATGAATAAGGGTCATAAAGAACCTCTAGCTCAAAGTTGAGTTGAAAGCTTCCTTCTGATTGAGTCTTGGTGTAAGATTTTACAAGGGTCAACTTCGAATGATCATAACTCTGAGAATATAAAGTGTTAGTAGCTTAGTACCCACCAAATTAAAGATCTTTGAGTCTTCTTCCCAACTCCACCAACCTTGCATTAATTGAAGTTCGGAGTAAAAAGTTATTAGCATTTTACTAAAAGGTGTTTGTCAGTCAAAATAACAGACAGTAACCACGAAAGCCATCTATGGCTCGTGGATCAAAACACGACCCATGGGTTGAATTCGTGAAAATGAACCTGCAAATCTATTTTTAACTGAGATTCACGAGTTTGATCCACGGGTTTCCACTCGTGGAAATCAGTCCAGAGGCCTGAAAAATCCCCTGGAAACACGACCTTCATTCCACGGACCGTGATTCATTCCACGGGCCATGGTTCATGTCCGTGGAAGCCTTTGAAGAATTTTTTTGATATTTTTACTCTTTTCCCAAGGGTATTTTTGTAATTTTCTACTCTTTTAACTCATAAGTTAAGTCATTTTGGGTAAATTAGAATGGGTTTTATTCCCACTTAGCCTAAGTTCTCTTCCATTCTCTCAATCTAGTTCCAAGAGAAGAAAAGGGTCTCCATTCTCCAACCTCCAAGCTAAGGATTCCATCTTCAAGCCTCCATCCCTCAAGCTCTAGATTAGGAAAGCTTCAATTCAGGTATGTGGGTATTGAATAAGGGATTTCATTCACCCTTATGCCCCAAATCCTCAAGTTTTACTTTGATTTGTAAATTTATGAAATTAGGGTTCTTACCCAAATTGGGGAAAATCTTATGGGTTCAGTTTTAAAGTATCAATTTATGGTTTCTCCTTCATTACCCATAATTTAATTGAGATTTCTTCAGTGTTTTCAAAAGCCCATGCATAGAGAATGATTTCTAGTATGATTGCACTAATTTGCATGTTTTCAAGTGAAAATTGGTATGTTTAGATAACATGACCTCAAGTGTTATGAAATGGCATGTCAAATTTTTCAAGCTATGAATTTAAAAACAAAAGTATATTTTGAATTATGGTACGGCTAAGCTTTAAGACTCATGATATTGAATTGCATAACATCAGATATGTCCTTATACTTTTCTAAGAGTTTTGGACATCAGATATGTCCCTATGTTTTATGAAAGGTCTGACATCTAGATATGTCTACCTAAGTTAAGAATAGTTTTGACATCAAATATGTCACAAGTATAATATGAGCTATATGTATGTTTTGGGAGTAGTATTTCGCACCTAGTTGGACGGGGTGAGTGTACCCTTAGTCCCAGAACTACGTGCCTCCATAGGTTGATTAGCCCCTCTATTGGGCATTAAAATTAGTGATCATGCCACAGTTATGCCTTTATACCCTGTCAAGGTATATTGGGTCCTCTCGATGGGGAAGATACATCAGATTCCATGTAGATCACATGGTCTATGTCGATTAGAGAACCTCCCGCAGAAATGGTTTAAAGCTTTTAAATGTATTTGACTCTTTGCTTCAAATTTCAGACTTACTATTTATGACTATGTTTCAGCTTATGATAGTGCATTGAGTCATTACATTACAGATTTTGTTATTATTATATGATTTCATCTTCAAGGATATTTTTAAGCATGTTTTACCATGAATTATGCATGATCTCAGTTTTAAGCATGCTTTCAAGTGTATTTTATCATATCATATGCATATCTCACATACTCAATACATTTCATAGTACTGACCGCATACCTCTTTGGGCTGCATCCTATTATGATGTAGATCTTGTAGCCCGCTCCCAAATTCATGGCTAGTAGGCCAGCAACACATTCAGCCAGCTCGGTGAGTCCTTCTACTTCGAGGACTTGGAGTTAGCTTCATTCTTGACTTTTAGTTCTTTTTTTAGTTTTTAGTATTTAGAGTTAGCTGGGTGCTTGTCCCAGCAGCTCGCTAGTAGTAGAAGTTTTCAAACATAGAATCAGATATTCAGCTGTATTTAGATTTTCATCCTTAGACTTTTATTTATATAAACAGATTAAGTTACTCATTACTTTAGTTAAGCGTCTATTCTTTTGTTTTGTTTAGTTTTTAAGTCATGCTAATGCCAGAGGGTAATCTTGAGATCACTTGTGATCTTGGGTCCCGTGTTATGTTCAGGAGGTAGGCTCGGGGCATGATAAACTTGGTATAATAGCATCAGGTTCAAGAGTCCTAGCGTGTCTAAAAGTCGCATTAAGTAGAGTCTTTTTTATGAGTGTGAAGCGTGCTACACTTATGAGGGAGAGGCTACAAGACGTTCTAGGAAAAGCTTCACTTCTTTCATGTTCTTTATCATGTGATACAGTTTAACACTATTTATCCTCCAAATTTATGTGTTGTTCCCAGTTCCGCTGTCTATACCTCATATATGAGGTGCCAGAAATAGTAAATCTCAGATTATCTATCAGTGAGGTGCTCTCAGATTCTCTCCCAGAACCTTGTTACTAATTGTTCCGTAAGAGGGAGAAAGTGTGTACCTAGATTCTTGGGTAGTGTTGCCACCCGACAGACGTTATGTTGTAAGCCACTAGTAGTACAATGAACCTAGAGCCAGGAATATGAAGTCAGAAGTTTAGTATCCTAGACGGGAGAATGATAGTTGATTAGAGTATGAATTTAGAGTTCTATTTTATTAGATTGGTAATGAGATGATACATCCCTTGGTGTACGCTAAAGAGTGGTAAGTTGTTGTACTAGTATAGACCAAGTATAGGATTTGAACGGAAGAAAGATAGTATGAGAGTGAGAATGATAGTTTTGTGATATGTACAACCCCTATATGAGATAGAAAGGTTGAGGCCAAGACTTTTAGGCGAGGGAGAGCCTTAGACTATAGAAGGAAGTGTATACTCAAACTAGCTTCCAGGGTAGTGTTTGCTCTATTAGAGTAAAATGATCATAGTTATGTTTAGAGGTCAGCAAGAGGTCCACAGACTTAAAACCTAGCATGAATCTAAGGGGAAGATGGTGGGATGTAGGATTAGTCAGATTTTAGAGACCCGGGTAATGATGCTAATGGGTCTCAGAATAAAGTTAGGAGGGGTGCAGAGACTTATTTCTATCCTAGCACGTTAAGTATACTTCCCTCGTTAGAACACCCCATTCATGTCTTGTATTCCAGTGCCATGGTCTTAATTCAAATTCACAAACTTCATGCAAATTTATGCCCTTGCTCAGCTCCAAGAACAAATAGAAATTTCTCCAGCTAACGATTCCAATATTACTCTATGATTCTACGAATTTCGGCTTTACGCCAGGATACTCGTTATATATGAAAGCTCATGTCTCACACTATGCTCAGCTCTATATACTCAGTACTCAGACATGCCTTAATGGCTATTGAAATCATGCTACATCATGTATATGCTCATACCACATTTCTCGAATAATTTGTGCTTGTGATTTCCTTACTCTAACCATTCTTTGTATGTCCAGGATGTGAGACAATCATGCGCTTTTCACTTGACTTGTCAAACCCCACCTTGAGTAGATAGATCATGCTAAGTTTAAGTCAAGACTGATCAGTATTCCTCCATTCATGATGCTCATGCTCCCACTCTATTCTCTCAGTGATCTTGGCTTGTGTTATCATAGCTGTTAGTGGAGGAAGCTAAGTAGTAGCCTAGATGGGAAGTTGTAGGATGTAAGCATGGATAAAAAGTGAGGTGAGGATCATTCATGTGAAACAGTTAGATGAGAAATTTTGGTATGTCTTTTTGTAGAAGTTCTTTGAGTTACAGCTCCTATATATGCTAGAGAAGAGGGGATAAGTCGTGGATAGTATGAGCTACAAACCATAGGGTGATCATAGTGATAGGCTTGAATGTCGTGATGAAATACATGTAGGCTTTTGCTTTGTGTGCCTAGTGTCCCATTGATTACAGCTCAAGGTTAGTTAATTTTCGTGATAAGAAGGAATATCATTCTTGGGAGGTAACTCTAGATGTAAGAAATTTAGTAAAGATAGGCTTGAAAATGGTGGAAATAGGTAGTTAGACTCATACCTTAGTATTCAGAGGAGTTAGTGTAGTTGAAATGTGTTTCTAAGCTTAACGAGTTGTCTACCGTAGTATTTAAGGAAAGAACATTCTTGTTCTTAATCCTAGCCCAAGGTGCTCATATCTTAGGCCCTGTAGCTTCAGCTTACAAGAATACTAGATTCCTCATATCAGATTAGTTCAGACCTATCAAAAATCATTCCTAAGGCTAGAAGACCTTACATTCAGTGTAGTCCAAGGTAGTAAGTTGAGTTTAAAAGATAATGATTTTCTCGTATTGTTACCCTTCTCAGTTTGATGTCCCTTTCAGTTAACTATGATTTCAAAGAATGCGCTCATTATTTATTAGTTTTAGCTGAGTCCCTACGCTTAATCCAGACCAGTTATCATGTTAGGTATTCACTTTCATGTCCCATCAGTTATGCTTGTGCTCTCCGTATGCATACATACCCCATGAATCCATCTCAGTTTATATTTAAGTCAGAAATTAGTAACCATGAAACACTTCAGCTCTTAGAAACCATTTATAGGATTGCAACCCTTTCCCCCCTCCAATCTCAACTTAGTAGTCTTCATTCGAGGACGAATGATCCAAAGGGGGAGATATTTTAATACCCCAGAAACTCTAAGACAAATCTGAACTGTTGTTCCTGTGTTGTTAGACCCAAACTAGATAAATTTTCTATGTATCTAAGTATTAAGACCTATTCTTAAATTTTGGAGGTGTATTAGATATGAATAAGAGTTATAAAGAATCTCTAGCTCAAAGTTGACTTGAAAGCTTCCTTACCAATTGAGTCTTGGCGTAAGATTTTTCAAGGGTCAACTTCAAACGATCATAACTCCTATAATATGAAGCGTTAGGTGGCCTAGTACCCATCAAATTAAATTTCTTTGATTCTTCTTTCCAAGTCCACCGACCTTGCATTAATATGAGTCCAAAGTAAAAAGTTATCAGCATTTTACTAAAAGGTATCTGTCTATCAAAATGATAGAGAGTAACCACGAGAGCTATCTATGGCTTGTGGATCAAACCATAACCCGTGGTTTGAATCCGTGAAAATGAACCTGCAGATCTGGTTTCTTGACTTAGATTCACGAGTTTGATCCATGGGTCATGGATCAAACCACGAACCGTGGTTTCCACTCGTGGAAATTAGTCTAGAGGCCTGAAAAGTCCCCTGGAACCACGACCTTCATTCCACAGACCGTGATTCATTCCACGCGCCGTGGTTCATGTCCGTGGAAGCCTTTGACGAAATTTTCTGAAGTTTTTATACTCTTTTCTCAGGGGTATTTTTGTAATTTTCTACTCTTTTAACTCCTAAGTTAAGTCATTTTGGGTAAAATTAGAAGGGGTTTTATTCCCACTTAGCCTAAGTTCTCTTCCATTCTCTCAATCAAGTTCCAAGAGAAGAAAAGGGTCTTTATTCTCAAAGCTCCAAGCTAAGGATTCCACCTTCAAGCCTCGATCCCTCAAGCTCTAAATTAAGAAAGCTTCAATTCAGGTATGTGGGTATTCAATAAGGGATTCCTTTCACTCTTATTCCCCAAACCCTCAAGTTTTACTTTGATTTGTGAATTTATGAAATTAGGGTTCTTACCTAAATTGGAAAAAATCTTATGGGTTCAGTTTTAAAGTATCAATTTATGGTTTCTCCTTCATTACCCATGATTTAATTGAGATTCCTTAAGTATTTTCAAAAGCCCATGCATAGAGAATGATTTCTAGTATGATTTCACTAATTTGCATGTTTTCAAGTGAAAATTGGCATGTTTAGATAGCATGACATCAAGTGTTATGAAATTGCATGTCAAATTCTTCAATCTATGAATTTAGAAAGAAAATTATATTTTGAATCATGGTATTGCTAAGCTTTAAGACTCATGATATTGAATTGGATGACATCAGATATGTACTTATGCTTTTCAAACAGTTTTGGACATCATATATGTTCCTATGTATTATGAAAGGTTTGGCATCTAGATATGTTTACCTAAGTTAAGAATAGTTTTGACATTAGATATGTCACAAGTATTATATGAGCTATATGCATATTTTGGGAGTAGTATTTAGCACCGAGTTGGATGGGGTTAGCGTACCCTTAGTCCCAGAACTACGTGCCTCCGTAGGTTTATTAGCCCCTCTTTTGGGCATCAGAATTAGTGATCACGCCACAGTTATGCCTTTATACCCTGGCAAGCTATATTGGGTCCTCTCAATAGGGCGGATACATCGGATTCCATGTAGCTCACTTGGTCTATGTCGGTTAGAGAACCTCCCACAAAAATGGTTTAAAGCTTTTAAATGTATTTGACTCTTTGCTTAAGATTTTAGACTTACTATTTATGACTATGTTTCAGCTTATGATATTGCATTGAGTCATTATGTTACAGATTTTACTAGTATCATATGATTTCAGCTTCAAGGATATTTTTAAGCATGTTTTACCATGAATTATGCATGATCTCAGTTTTAAGCATGATTTCAAGTGTATTTTATCATACCATATGCATATCACATACTTAGTACATTCCATAGTACTGACCGTATACCTCTTTGTGCTGCATCCTATTACGATGTAGATCTTGTAGCCCGCTCCCAGATTCATGGCTAGTAGGCCATCAGCACATCCAACCAGCTTGGTGAGTCCTCCTCCTTCAAGGACTTGGAGTTAGCTTCATTCTAGACTTTTAGTTCTTATTTTAATTTTCAGTATTTAGAGTTAGCTGGGGGCTTGTCTCAGCAGCTCACCAGTAGTAGAGGCTTTCAGACATAGAGTTAGATATTCAGCTGTATTCTATTTTCATCCTTAGACCTTTATTTATATAAACAGATTAAGTTGCTCATTACTTTTGTTAAGCTTCCATTCTTTTGTTTTGTTCAGTTTTTAAGTCATGTTAATGCCAGAGGGTTAACTTGAGATCACTTGTGATCTTGGATCCCGTGTTACGTCCAGGGGGTAGGCTCGGGGCGTGACACGAGTATGTAAGGCACTCGAAAGCTGAAACAAGAGCTAGTGTCATAAACATTATAAGTAATCAGCTAAGAGAGTCAAAGATAATCTGAGCGTACTTACCTGCTCCTGAAGCTATAAATATCTGAGACTGACATCATAAGTATAGTAAATACTCCAAAGGGAGTCTGAGGTTAGACAAAATGTACTTACCTGTTCTCAACATAAACCTTACAAAGCAAAACTAACTGAGCGACCCTCTTCTCGAATTGATCTAACTAATATCATCAATAATGAAGCACTCGGGGAAGAAGATCAATAATCATCATAATACAACCTAACTACTCCCGACACAAATCATTCAGTAATAATCAAATAATAACCTAATCAGCCCCCATAAGCACGACAGGTACAAACAGCAAACAAGACCACCTACTCGAGCCCCCATAATCCTGGGAGGTTCCAATTCAGTCAAAATACCCCTATAGGTAGTTCCCTAGCCCCGTAGGAAGTCATTACATCTCAATAGCACCTCAGGCATTTTACACATAGCCCCGAAGGCCATCATTATCCCCAGTATCCCATTAGGCACGTTGTATTTCATAATAGCGCCTTTTGGCATTCTTTATATAGCCTCGAAGGCAATCACTATCTTCTTATAGCCCTATAGACTTTCTATAGCCCTCTTAGGCATAGATATAGCCTCGTAGGCATCTCATAGCCCTCTTAGGCATCAATATAGCCTCGTAGGAATCAACATGTAGCCTTCTTAGGCAATCGAGTAGCCTATAAGTGAACAAGCCTCAATATAACCCCGTAGGTAACCATAATAGCCCAATTGGCTTCATATTAGCCCCAAAGGCAACTCTTTGGCAGATACGCCTCAATAAAGCCCCTTTACGCAAATATAATAGCCCGTGAATGAACAGGCTTCATTATAGCCCCTTCGGCAATAAAAATAGCCCATAGGCTTTACTATAGCCCCGTAGGCAGTCATAATAGACCATAGGTTTCAACTCATCTCAATAGCCCCATAGGCAACATGCACATAGCCCCTAAGGCACTAATCGTATATCCACAACTAACTATAATATCTTTGAGAGCAACAACAACAATCAAATGGCCCAAAGATAAGCAAATAGTTATAAACGACCTATACGAATAATCTCTAAGTCATATCTAGGCTCAGGGTCGCTATCAAAGGAATATGAATCCCCACAAGGGGTGACAATATCAAGTCAAGCAGCCAACAAAATCAAACAAGGCTAAGAGTGATTTGGCCGCATCAACTAGCTTTGTTGTTTTATAAGCTTTAGGAAAACTTGTCAAAATAAGGGACTAGCCTAAGCACACCTTTTTTGTGGACTTCTAGTAGGATAACGCAAATTCAGAATTTCTATGAAAGACTCTACGGTGGCACACTATACTCGAATTCTATAGTAGCAATAATCAAATGCATTTCCTACGTGCTGAGCATTGTCTATGCCTCAAACATCATTCTTAACTAGACCCAAGTATCTGCATGATGAGAGTTCAACTTAGACAAATCCCTTCCCCCAAGGGTCATACATACACTAAATCATAGATCTCGTGCAAGATAATTACGCTAATTCATATAGCCCCAAAGGCAGCCATACGTAGCCTCAAAAGTAAATAGTAAAACCACAAGATAAGCTACAAGTGACTATACAAGTAATTTAAGTCGTGTCTAACACGAGGTTTCTATCTATAGAGTAAGAGTCCCAAAAAGGAATAAATTTACCTACTCTGGCAGCCAACACAATCAACCAGTACGGTTATAAATAACTTGTCTACAATATACTATCCAAAGATTCTATGATCTTTAGTAGCCAATACTACTTCATAGGAGGCAAACCGACAAAAGACATAGCCCAAAGAAACACAAGCAGGCATATACTATATACGACCTATAAGCAAGTCCAAGACACTTCTAGAGCTCGGTCTCTAATGAAGGAAAAGAGATCTAGCAAGGATTTAGCAATCTACTCAAATAGCCAACATAGAAACCTACGCTATGGGCTAAAAAGGAACATGCCAAGAAGAAGGATGACCTTAACAAACCTTTCAATTAAAGCCCCAAAGGCGTTGGTATAAAGCTCTAACAAGACACCAACTATTATCAACAAGACGAAGCTATCAATATCTTACAAGTGTGGCGAGCTCCCGAGATAATATAACAAGGTATACTGTATGCTATTTAATCCGACAACCATCATACGCTGCTCTAAAACAAGCGCACCAATCCACCAGTACCTTCATAACCCTAACACCAACAATATACAACAATGATAACCCAACTTAATGAGAAAAAGGTCTGCTCGGTGCCACGACATCCAAAACACCACTGCGTGGCTCGAAAATCTATACAAACACTTCTAGAATATGGGATTACGAAGGAGGGTCATAGGAGGGAGATTACCTCGACAAAAGCTTCAAAATACCAAGCTTAACTAGCTGCTATAAGTATCCACCATCGCTACTACACCGGAGCTATATCAAAACACAACTCTACGACAAGTTCGACCCTACCCGGTTCTGCCAGATAGTCCGTGGTAAAGCGGTCATAACTTTCTACTCAGATGTCATATGGATGAGAGGTTTGATGTTCTAGAAACTAGGCTCAAAGACCTTTAAATTAATATATAATAGGCCCTGTAGATCTTTATAGATTGGGAGATATGCTCGCCCCAAGTTAGCCTATCAACAAAATTACATATGTAATTATTGCTTCCATTTTGACCCGAAACCGATACTATCAAATACGAATTCATGCCGAGGAATAACTCAGCAAGATATATACAACAACATATCAAACAAAAGCTCTATGAATATCTCCTTCAAAAAAAGATAAATTTGAAACCTCTAAAATCAAGAAATCATGCCAAGAAAAGAAAGAAATGACCTTTACATACCTCGGGTGCTTTACCGCTACCGGAAATCTTATGAGTTCTAACCAACCCCCAACAACCTATTCTCTTTTTTAGCTTAAACTCGATGTTGAACTCAGGAAATTCAACTACTATACTCGATCATTCTCTCAACGAGCAACTCTTGCATGCCAAAGTGCATTTGTTTAGTCATCAAAGTCGTACAGTCAGTAGCTTCATTATCTAGCAAAGTAGACAATAGCTTTATTTCTCCAGCAAGTAGCGGTGGAAATCCTTCAGTACTAAAGCTAATACATTGCTAATTTATGACTAAGGAAACAACTACACTTGATATACTATATGGATCACATGGGGCGGTGGAAAAAAATTTCAATAAAGACAAATGGGCTTTGGCCTTGGCTATAATATTAATTAACTCCTCCACTTGATATTTAATGAACCAACATGCAGGTATGTATCCACCAAATATATATATATCCTACACCTTTATCCAAATATGCTATAATTAAGTTTAATAATGTATACCTACAATTGTGTTGATAGATCAATAACTATCTCCTATTCGAATACTAATAAATTATATAACGCTTATAAAATAAATGAATACACCAAGATATCACGACTAAAAGAAATTTCATTAAGGCCTTTAAGAAGTAAAAATATATTTTCTCAAATTTTAATCTGAATCAATTTTTTTCAAACACGCACGGTGTTAAATAAAATTCTCAAATTTAAGTTTGTAAGCCTTCGATATGGGATGAAGTAAAACGTTAAACACCCAAGGTGTTACATCCTTCTCCCCCTTGAAACATTCATCCTCTTATGTAAAATAAAACTTATGTGTAGGTCTATGAACTTCTCGAATTTTCGACAGAACCTCCCTTATACATCAGACTATACCACCTATAAAACAGCCCAGAAAACAAGTAACAAGCCTCACAAGTCCACTAGACACTACAAGAAACTCATTGGCCTCACGCGATCATCAATGACAGAGAGTCATAATAGGAAGTGAAACTTTCCTCAACAAAAGAAACTCCATCCTTCGAAATTTTATGATGCCCTAAACTGGAATTGACCTCCCCTAACAATCACGAATCCCAATGAAAGATTTTGATACTCAACTCTTACGACTCAACTCTTTAGTATGATCTAAAAGATAAAAGAAGGGTAATCACTACAAAATGTCTTGTAGCTTCCTGATTATAAGTGTGGTTCACAACACATTTATAAATAAGACTCTACTAGACACAGCTTGCAGACTCCCTAGGATATGACAATGCTTTGATACCAAGCTTGTAACACCCCAAATTCAAGGGGCTCAACTTGCACCTGATGCCAAAACTTAGGCCTGGGCCGACCCTGCTGAAGGATTTGCCAATAGCGCATAGCAGCCACATGCAATCAAGAAAACAAACAAGTATATCTCAGCTTAAAAATAAGCCCTCGGCCGGCAAGGCCCCTCCCGTCAACAGCTCTAGAAAGAAAAAACATCTACTCCCAGCAGTTAATATAAAGCAATAATCAAATAGCATGCAAGTTTTATTTGGGTCGTTGATGCCACCATGATATCTATACAAAAACTAAACTAGGTATACACAATATAAGCTGGGCCAACAAAGTGGTGAACTATCAATAAAAACAACAAGGCCTAACTAGCCAGCAACGAAGCTATACAACCCGACAGACTAGTCTACAAGCCTCTATGAATAGAATACTTGGCGGGACAATGCCCCGGCCTACCCAAAAGCTATAAACAATAACACAAGCAAACCTTTGATACTCTAGTGACTCCTGGAAGAAAAGAAGTTGACAAATCCATGGAAACATAGCTGTGCTATTCAGCAGGTCTGTCTG
>QJPP01006124.1:0-41841 GCA_003996215.1 Jaltomata sinuosa | reverse complement strand
ATCGCCGGTAGATCGTTGTGATTCGTGCTGGAGATCTGTCGGGGACTACTCAGGCTGAGGTGAGCTCTTGGCGATGCGAGCTTAGCTTTAGTTTATCTTTTGCTTCATGTACTCTATTACTATTCAGAGACATCTGTATATATTCTTTTGGTTTATTTGTACTCCATGTATGTAGTTTGGCTCTGTACTATGATACCAGGTCTTGGGTTTGGTTTAGTTTCCGCATATGTATATACTTATATCCCTGTTATATATTTTATTCGTCTTATTCCCTTATTTGTTAGATAGTAGCCCATTACTAACTGTTCTGGGCTACGGGGATTGGTTCACCTACCGAGGGTTGTAGGTGCCATCATAATCGAGAAATTGGGTTGTGACATAACCCGTGGTTCCTGGAAGTCCAAATGTTTCTGCAAGTCTGAGTATAAAAAGCTGGATACGTTTCTGAGGTGTTACAGAAGCAGTAAAACATAAATATAAAACAAATAGTAAACGTCTACTCTACCGCGAAGTCCTCTTCTAATCCTATGCTAAGGTTTTCTAATCTAATCAACCCAAGTCACAAACAGCCTAAACAAATCTAGAGCATTCGACTCTGCTCCCAATGATGATACACATACTACGCCAAGACTTCAAAAGAGAAACTACAGCTTAAACTACGGATGTCCAAGCGATATTCTACTCTAAGGCCTCTAAACGAACTAAAAAGATAAAACAATATCTAGTTTTTTTTGGTAAGCAAAATTTTATGATGCCAAGTAATCGTTACAGAACTAAACAAGCACAGACCACTTGTTTCTCATACCAGATGACAATGTAGCTAAACTACTCAGGCTATGAACATAACATGTACCTGTTACAAGAGTAAACCAAAAAATACCTATATCCTGGGGCTGTCTACCTATCTAGATAGATCAAGACCAAAAAACAAGAACATTAACCAAAATATATACATAAACTTCAACTTAAAACTAGCCTAAACCTTTAGGCCACAGCTGCTACGGATTGGAATTGAGCCTGGCTAGAGATGACTGGCACTTCACGAGGTTTCTGCCTCGAACATGGATATGCAGTGCTACTTCCTTGCAGAGTGAGTACTTTAGATATCTTTTTGCTTGGAATCTGATGCCATTTCTTTCTCTCCAGATGATGTTGACTGTCATTGCAAAAACACAACTGATTATAGCCCCCTATCCTGTTCTCTTCTGTGCCTATTTACACGCCCACTCCACCTCCTGCTGCCATGTACCCACAGCTCTTTGGATGTACAACCAATTTAGTAAATGGTGCCACAGTTTGCTAGTGTGTGAACATTCAAAAAACAAATGGGCAAAAGTTTCGACCCCCGTTCCACAGAAAGCACAATCTAGAGGTACTTGCACACCAAACTTTTGGAGCCTGTCGACAGTAGCCAATCTTTTCTATACAGCCAACCATAGTATAAACTTATGTCTAGGGTGGATATTTTGCTGAAGTGCTATATTTTTCCAAGGGACCTTTGGGTGTTGTGGCATAAGGCTATAGTACAAGGTACTAATAGAAAACTTCCCAGCCTTTACCATAGAGTGTAGTCGAGTACTAAGATCACCAGTTAGTGTACCATCTTGCAAGAGATATTGTCTATCCTCTATAATTTTCCTGATAACCCATGTAGCAGTCATAGTTATAGCACAAGAATCAACTGGCTCCTCCTTTATATAGTAATTCTGCACCCACTTAACCCACAAACAGTCCTTCTTCTCTGATATAGCCCATAGTTTTTTAAATATGGCTGCTTTGTTCCACAAGTCTAGCTTCAGAACATTTTACCCACCTGCAGCTTTTGGAAGGTAAAGCTTTTTCCAAGAAACCAGTGCCTCTTTTGAAACTATAGTTGAGCCTGTCCACAGAAAAGTCCTGCACACTCTTTCAACCATTTTCAAAATCCTCTTAGGCAAGATAAAGATATGTGCCCAATAAGTCTGTATCCTAAAAATTACTGACTTTATTAGTTGAAGCCTACCAGCATAGGAAAATAGCTTGGAAGTACAGCATGTAATATTCTCCACCAATGGGAGACATTGACTTATGGTAAGCTTCTTTAAGGAAATAGGAACCCCCAAGTACTTGAAAAGGATAGCCCCTTCCTGAAATCCTAGAACAGTCAGTATTTGTGCCTTCAACTCAAGCTTAACCCCTGCTAGATTAATGCAGCTCTTTTCAATGTTGGCTTGCAAACCTGATGCTGCAGAGAACATATTGAAGGCACCCTGAATAAGTTGAATAGAAATCATCTCAGCTTTACAGAACATAAGGAGATCATCTGCAAAGCAGATGTGCACAACTCCCACCCTCTTGCACCTGGGTGATATTTAAACTCTTTGTATAGACTCAAATCTAATAACTCCCTTTATAGGTACTCTATTACAATTACAAATAATTAGGGGGACATAGGGTCCCCCTGTCTAATACCCCTCTTCCCCTGAAAGGGTTGTGCCAGACCACCATTGATAATAAGGGAATAAGAGACAGAGGATATACATTCCATTATCCAACTTATGATCTTTTGGGGAATACCAAACTCAACCAGTATTTTACTCAGAAATCTCCATTCAATGGTGTCATATGCTTTCCTCAAGTAAACTTTCATCACACACCTTGGTGACAAGCCTATATGTTGCCTATAATGCTCCTTCCTTCAATAAAAGCTATTTGGGAAGGGCTGACTATATGTCCAATGACCTCTTTGATCCTGCTGGTAAGAATTTTTGTAATAATCTTTTATACAGCACTGCAGTAGGCTATAGGCCGATAATCGTTCACCATAGTGGGAGCATGAACCTTTGGGATTAATGTAACAGTTGTGCAACTAAAGGCTCTGAGCAACTTCCTAGATTGAAAGAACTCCTGTATAGCCTCAATTACATCAGTTTGAACTATTTGCCAATGCTTAGTAAAGAATTCAATAGGATACCCATCCACACCAGGGGCTTTGTCCAGAGGCATATCTTTGATAGCATTCAATATCTCTTGACTAGTGACAGGTCTAATCAAGTGACATTTCTGATTGTATTTGAGACAAGGCCACTTCCTAATGATCTCAATATTAGGACTAGGTAATTCCACTATAGATGTCCCTATCATTTGAGTGAAAAAACAATAAATTCAGCCTCTATCAGACTTGGATCCTGCAATTTTGTTCCAGAGTTGTCATAAATAGAATTGATGGTGTTTCTATTTGTTCTAACCTTCATTTGGGCATGGAAAAACCTTGTGTTTGCATCTTCACATGCTATCCAAGTCACCCTGGATTTTTGTCTCAGGACCTGCTCCTCAATATTACTCCATTTACTGATGTCAAGTAGATAACTCTTCTCTTGTTCTATCAGCCCTAGGGCACATTGGTTGCAAAGAAATTTGTGCATGTGTTATTTCCAATCCTTGTCTAGCCATCTGAAGCCTGTGACTATAAGAATCTAGGTAGGTTTTGAGGCCTTTGAGTTCAGCTTTCAAGTTCTTCAGTTTCTGCCACAGCTGTAACATCTTAGTACCATGACCAACTTTAGACCAAGTAGTGCTTAAAATCCCAAGGAAGTCCTGATGGTCCATAACAGTCTTGTATAGCTTAAAAGGTTTAGGATGGAGGCTAGGTTGTTGACTGACTTGGACCAAGATAGGGGAGTGATCAGACACTCCTGGATTAAGATAGTCTGCCTCAACATGCCCAAAATCCAGCAGCCACTGCATATTGCCAAACGCCTAGTCTATCTTAGAATAGACCTTTATATCCGGACCTTGTTTGTTGCAAAAGGTATAGTGCCATCCCTTAGCTCTCAGGGAAGTCACTTGTAGAGAATCAAGACAATCCTTAAACTTATGAGTTTCTGCCACAGTCACAGGTGATCCAATTCTATCAGCAGTAAACAGTAAATTGTTGAAATCATCACTAAGGAGCCAAGCCCCCTGAGTAGTGCCTCCTATTTTAATGAGATATTGCCACAGTGTAGTCCTTTGTTGAGCCTCATTGAGTGCATACACCACCGTGAAATGAGCCATGAAATCAGTAGCAGGGTCCTCAATAATACAGTGGATGAACTGCTCATGAATTGTAATAATCTGCAATTGTATGGAAGTTCTCCAGAAGAGCCAAATTCTTCCATTATAAGCCTGAGGGTAGTTACAGCAATGGTTCCATCCTTGGGCTACTTTCCTTACAATATTTGTAGCCTTATTCTCCTTGACTCTCGTTTCCAAACACCCTATAACATCTACCTTATTTCTACTCAGAAAGAGTTTCAACTCTTTCTATTTTGAGGACTAGTTAAGCCCTCGTACATTCTAGGTAGCGATAATCATGGAGGATTCTGTGGGATCACAGGGTCCCCTAATTCTATATGCTTCTGCAACACATCAAAGCTATTCATAGTCTGGATACAAGAGAGGCCAACAATATCACCCTGGCCACTGACCACATGTGTAGATGGAAGCTCCTACTTCTTCCCTTTTCTACCAGGTGAGACAACGGCACTCTGATCAGTGTGGGTTGGAGGGTATGTATCCTCCAGTGTTCTTGGGATCCAGTCATACCGAGGTTGCTTCTTCTTTCTTCTATTCCTCCTTTTCCTCTTTGGAATTTCCTGAAATAGCACTTGCTCCTTTTCTTTCTTCTCAGAATTCCAGCAATTCTCAACATTGTGCCCAAACCTCATGCAATCATTGCAAAAGGCAGGTCTCCATTCATAATCCACCGTCTGCTGGAAGCTTCCATTTGGAGTGATGATCTCTATCGAGTCAAGGAGAGGCTGCACAATGTCAGTTTCAACAAAACTCCTAGCATACGAGATCCTATCCATGTTTGATGTGAACTTATCTATGTATAGAGGCCGACCTATGGCACAGGATACCTTTCTAAGAACCCCAGTCGACCAATATCCCACAGGCAGTCCATGGAAGACTACCCACAATGGGATCGTAGTCACGCAGTCAGGTTGATGTCCCAATTTTGCAACACAAAGGGCTTATGTTGTAACGTGTAAGGTCCTGCCTATAGAACCATCTCACAATCCTCAACAGTGGCAAAGCAAAAGATGAAGTACCCTTCCTCATGAGCAAGAATTTGAGGCTTAGTGACAAAATCCCATATGGAAGAAACATAGGCTTCAAAAGTTTTAAAATAAGGGGTATCTCCAATGACAAAACCAATCAATGCAAATTTCCAGTACTCCGCTTGATCCTTTAGATCCTGAGAATCAATATTTACTACTACTTTGCCCTCTTTCGTAGCCAGAGGGACATAGGAAATAGCCTTACCCTTTTGAACATCTCGATTCCCTTGATAATCCTTAGAATCTGCCAGCGTGGACTTGTTTGAGGTTGTTGCGTTTGAGAACTGAAGTCGTCTAGCTGCTGGAGTACCTTCAGTAGAAGGGTTTCCAAAATTCTCTAGGTTCACCGAGGTCTGAGAGTCGGTTTCATCTAGAAGTTCATCTTCTTCCTCCAAAATCGATTGGAACCGTGGGGGGAGGAAGCTGCCAAAGGTCAGCACAGAAAGGCTACATCGCTTCCCACTTACCGGAGTCACTAATTTGTTCCTATGGCTACCTGATGCATGAATCCCAGTCATCGTGAACTGAATCAGACAGTGTACATTAGCAAACCTAGCTAACGTGCACCGAGAGTTCTATTGTTTGATTTATAAGAGAAAACACCTTCTTTTTTTTGGTTTTTAGTAACTAGTTAAAGTATAACAAACCACAATATTTCCCCATCCATAGCAATTTATTATATGAATACCTTAAATGAGCAAAGTCTAAAAGTAAGTCATAACCTACCTAGAAGCCGAACATGCGCTCACGAACCCACTAACCCAAAGCTTTTCTCCTCTGAGAAGCCTCTAACTGTTGCCACACTATCAATATAGTAATCTACATGTTAAAATGTGAAGAATGATACGTATATCACTACTTTAGAATTCGAGCCATAAATCGGGTCAAAATGATCAGTGGGGCCTGCTTACAAAAATTGCAAATAAATATTACAAAAATGTCCCTCGTGGGACAAGAATCACATGCTCAAAATTTGAGCATGATCCAGCTTCAAAACCGAGCTCAAATCAGCCCCAAACTTGAAGAATTACGTGTTTATCAACCACCCGCTTACTACAAGAATGTATCATGATGAGAATCACTCCTGCACAAGCAACAACAGTTATGGATTTGATTGAGGAGCGCTGGGAAGAATGGATCGGGGAGATGCCCTTAGAAGGAGGGTAATAGGAATTAGTGCTAGAAACTTACGAATATATGACAAGAAAATTGTAACGGATGAGGACCCAACAATCCTAAGCTTATACTAATGATCCCTTACCTATTTTAGAGCTTATAGCTCTCAACAATAGAGGAACTTCAGATAAAAGGAAGTAAAAATAAAGAGGAGGAATTATATACTGCAGTGATCCTTTATCGCGATCGGGAGAACCCTGTCGCGAACGTAAATATTGACCAGGATGACCCATCGCAATCATGATGGCCAGCCTCGCGATTGTAATAGCTAGCCTCGTAATCGCAAAGAACAAAGATGGGATTGACCCCTCATTATAAATGCGATGGGAACTATCGCGATCACGATGGTCAAAAAGTCAGACCATCACGAATGCAACGGTCACATCGGATCGCAAAGAACAAAGATGGGTTGGGTCCACTGACCCTTCATCGTGAATGCAAAAGGAACCCTCGCAATCACAATAGTCATGTCATGATCGCAAAGAACAAATGACAGCTACACTAGCAACGGAAAACCAACAAATATCTCCAAGTTCAAAACACTCGGATGGATCCTTAGGATACGTTCAGAATCTCGTGAACACAAATCTAACATGCTATGCAACTGGTGTCATGAACCGGGACTAGAACCTAGACATAATGGGTAACCCAGACCAATGAAGGCCCTAGAAGACCCCTTAACATATCATTATGAGCATTTCAATAAGTATTTGCGAGAAAAGGACCCATTTGAGAACATCATTTAAAACATAAATAAAATTTTAGCCAAGTGTTTGGAACAAAAATATTTAAATTAACCTCTACGTAGGTCTACGAAGCCTATAACATAAGAATAAAAGCCCATGCCGGGACATAACCCCTACAATTCCATAAAACTGAAAAAATCTAAAATAAGGATTTAATCGCCTTCCGAAAGATAAAGGGCTCACCACTTGCTAATGATATCCCGAAAGATCCTAACACTGCATAGAACCATGAGAATGTGTCTCTGAACCTACATTATGAAATGATGTAGCGTCCGAGGACGGTCAGTACGAGGAGTACTAGTATGCAAATCAGGGGAAGGGACAATACATTTTATAAAGCAAGTCATAAGAATCGGAACATAAATCATATTAAGGGAAAAATATAGGACAGGCACTCAAAACATATCACAAAACTATTTATTAACATTAGTTCTGAACTAGATGATATCATCGATATCCTTATCACCACGGGATATGTGGGTCCGATCATGGCTCAATCGGCAGAGCCCCCAATTCATGTTTGTTGCAAGGAATAAGGTATATCATATCATATCATATATTGCATACTACTGAGCGAATCAAGCATACAACGGTTATCCATATTTCAGGATAAAACCATACCCGCATACGATTTCGAGTAATGACCTTTGGACTCATACTTTCTCGGTTAACCATCTAATTTTATTTAAGCCTATCTTTTAATCTTCTCAAAATAACAAGTAAACCATTCTTAAGGGATGTTCACCATTCTTAAGGCATCTGTTAAATTGGTATAGTCATACCAAGACTTGCAAGTCATACATATCATGCCATAACTGTTTCATACATTTGTACATTATTAGTTCCTTCATTTTAAAGATTTAAATACATTTAACAAATCCCTCAAAGATTAAATATTTCACAATTTCTAATCGAGGGATATAGTAATTTCCTTTTTCTCACCAAAGATCAAGACTTGAATAACAACGTGATTTATGAAAGGAAACAAAACGTCTTGAATTTAATATGTCCCAATAAACTTTCATAATATCAAGATTTCATATTTCCAGCAAAAACCTCAATTTTTCAATTCAAATAACAAGTAAAGAGTAGTTTCATAGAAAAGGGTTCAGAACTTTAAGTAAATTCTCCTTTCGAAAATCATTCAACAAACCCACATTCAAAAATCATGTAAATACCACTTTTTGTAGTTAGAAATTAACCACTAATAGATTTAGTTGATAAAGGGGATTGTTCAACATACCTTCTTAGCGGAGAGAAATTCCAGAAAGGCTTTGAAATTGACCTTTGAATCTTGAACCCTAGGTGTACTTGTTTCTTGGAACTCTGGAGAGAAGAGTAACATATTTAAATTGAAGAAATCATGCCTTAGGGACTTAGGAACATTTTGTATAAGTGGGGGATGGTTTTGGGTAAGAAAAAGATCAAAAGACCCTTAAGAATGCCATAAAATAAAGTCCCATCAGGCAAAACAGGGGGGTGCAGCACACACCCCAAGGCATGGCCTTTCCCCGTGCAATGCATTGTCCCATTTCTCATCCTAAACTTTCCCAATGCTTTTAAACTCATCCCTAACGGATCTCTATTCACTCTAAGGGTCACGTAGGTTTATTTTTAGTTCTAAAAGAAGCCTGAATTTATGGGGCATTACATTATATACCTCTTGGGATCATTTATCCTCGAATGATGGCTATAACTAGAAGGAAATTGTTGTACTGACTGAAAGTAAATCATTTTGGCTCTATGGAAAGAGTAATGGCAAGTCTGCACTAAAATTGTACTTATCGACATGAGCTGAACTGTACATGATGCACTTGGGCTATTTGGAATTAATATTTATCAACTCTAAACTGTACTGATATGAGAAGCCTCATACAAGCTATGAAGAAATGTCTGAGCATGAATTATGATTGAAAGGAACTAGCATAGACACGATTCATTGTATGAGTAACATGAGTCCTCTGAATGAGAAATACTGACATGGCCTGAGTATACTAGTTATCTTACACGGGTTCATAGAGTACAAACAAAAAGGAATTGGAAGTAAGTCTCATTTGATCTGAAGTTTCTAGACATGGGAACTGAGTACGCATGGGGATGGGGTAAGAACATAACTACTCTCACCTTATATGCTACGATTGACCGCTTCCCAGCTTAGCAACACCTTTCAGCTACATAACCTCCTCTGAATACTACACATCATCACTTACGACTTGAATTTTTTCACATTGGCGCATATAGCTACTAAAGTCTGCATCTAACATCTTGCTTTCACCCTATTCAAGCCTATCTTGAAGGCATAAAGTGCTACATCTAATGTGATCCTACTAGTCTAAATTACGAGATCCTATGTGCTATACCCCTTTAGGAACCTTTCTCTCTAAACGTGATCTACTCTTAGGTTTATCCTAAACTCATCAAAGTCTCTTCTTACATCTAGATTTATCCTCCAATAATACTACTTCTCCTTATCACCTTAATAAATCAATATCAAGCTTCAGCAAGAAGTCACTTGTCACACAATGCAATCACCCTCAAGTATTAAACATTACATTCAAGCCTATTACTATATTCCCTTTCTGGCTCCTTTGTAGCTAAAACTATCAAAGAATCCTCTCAAGCATCCCCATGATCAACGATTCACGAACTTCTACAAGGAGACACACTATATATTCTCATCTAACTATTACAAATAACTAATCCTTATTTCGTATCTCATCCACACTTAGCAACTTAGGCGACACAATCACACTGTAGCCGCCACTAGAAAGGGAACATCTACTACTTTACATCTAGGCCACTACTTAGGTTCCTTTACTGACACTTTCCCCAATATAAGCTAAATATTACTAAAGAAACAGAGTGAGAGCATGAACTGCATGACATGCAAATAGAGGCCTAACTCCTAACCATAAACATGGAGTATGAACTGAACATATTTAACAAGAGCATGAGCATTGGGGGTACATGGATGTTGTTCAATCTAGACTTCTACTTAGCATAACCTTGTCACGCAAGATAAGATCTGGGGAATCTAGTGTGATGGGCACGGGTACTTCATATATACTGAACACACAAGATGTGAATTAAGGGTTGTTCTGAGCATAGACATGCCATAACCATCCATAACCATCAATGGTGGACGTACACAGGGCTTAGTGCAAGGAAATCTTAAGAACGAATCTTTCAAGGAGTCTGGTCTGAGTATGTACATGACATAGCATGATTTCAATAGCCATTTTAGGCATATCATGAATCCTGAGTTTCTAAGACTGAGCATAATGTGTGATATGGGTCCATGGATCATGAGCATCATAACATAGACCTTGATCCCTAGAATCTTAGAGAAAGATTTACATTGTTGAGAGACACTATCACTTCCCGTTCAAAGGATAGAGCATGGACAAGATACTACATAGGGAATTCGATCCTCAGATATAGGCATAGTTCAAAGGCATAAGGCATGGGTAGAGTGTCCTCTTAAGATGAAGTGTAAGAAATATGCTAGAATAAGAGTGGGTCACTATGGCACGCATCATAACTCTCTTCTGAAACTCATCACTACTAGGAACTCAAGACTTTCCTTGGTTCAACACCTCATCATCTCCCCCTTAGCTCAAAGGTCATTGTCTTAGGCCTGCGGACCTATTCTGTAAAAGAGCTATAAGTACAACACTCAGCACTGGGGGTATCACTATACACATGAATGCTAATCTTACCCAGATATTATATTTAGAAAAAATTTACCAAGTCCTTTCTAGGCCATTCCTTTCAGAGACACTATTATTAACTTATTCTAACCTCTATAGTTAAAATATTAAAACTTAACTCTCTTGGGCACACACATCCACGTTCTTTACCACTTAAACATCTATTCTCCACTACTTAATCTACTAGCATTTATCTAATCTCATATCTGCTCAATTGAACAAATTTTAAAATTATACCAAGAGGCTCAACAACGTCCCTTTTGATCTATAATTCTCTCAATTCCATTCCAAGGGACACTAAATAATAACCACTTAGCCTCTTCCATATAAAGCAATCCAAGAACACTAATTAGGAACACCTAGCACTTAACAACTTAAAATCTCATCTACCAACATATTACCTCAGGTATAACTTATTCTTATAAACTTAGGGCTCTTATTCATCTAATGACTTAGCCACAATTCACTGCTTCAACACTAGTTTTCATGTATATATCATGCTTACACATTCAAAACTTTCCTATGTTATCAACCCTAGCAATCTCACGCACCATGTCCAGCCTCCTAGATCAGTCTCATAAAAGTAACATTATCATCCCCAACTATCATTCTTTCTGTCTCGGTGACCATCCCTGACTCGAGCTTAGTGTCTAACACTAGGTAAAATTAACATCATAACTTAGCATGCTATTCAGGCTTACAACTACTAGGTAAAATCAAGAAACACTAATCTACCAAAACTTTGACAGAGTGGTCGATCTTAATTCCTTCTTCAACCTAATTATAGGTTATAAGCACAATCTTCTTCACAACATTAGTACTTCACCTTAACATTCATAACACATCTTCTCACATACTATATTGGCTTATAACTACTAGAAAAAATTCAAGATTCTACTAAAACCACATGGTAAGATTAGTCGATCTTAATCTTACGGTATAACCCATTACAGCCCATTAGCACGTTATTCTTTCTCATATCACATCTACATATCCATGCATACATTAAACTACCTTCATAGTTCTATAAACATCATTGAGTCTCCCTATCCAAGATCTCAAAATGGAGTTTAAATTTATAAATTCGTAACCAGTCTATCCTCACATCCACAACCTATAACTGGTCTATACTACTACACTAGCTAGCCATCACGAGCTCCTTCCCTATTTCAAATAATTCAAAAATATCTTAGCTAACCACACTTCATTTAACAATTTCCATAAAATTTGCTAATCTTGCTACACTAAAACCCACACCATATGGGAATACCACCTCCATCACTCACTTATTGGGTACAAGACTAGCTATATTTTTTGATCACTCACTACCCGCACTCTCCAGTTTCTAAACTCATGACTCCATATATCTCTGGCTTTAGGATCCTCTCACTACTCATATCTCATAACACCCTAATTTCTACTTTCTCTCAGATAGAAATACCATCCCAAGACTCACATACATACCTTTCCCCTTTGAGTGTGACAGCTGCAATAAAGTTTATGAAAGGGTCTGAAAATACGTCTTACCTTGGCTCAAATGCATGATTCATGAAAATAGAGGTTTACACTTAGAATTAATAGACTTTGATGCACTAAGGGACTTCTCTCAAGTCCTTGTGCATTTTTGCAACACTTTGGATGACTCAACCTGATAGAATTACATCGTAAGGAGTCTGAGCCTTTGTAGTTCTATCACCTCAAAAATAAGGTATAGCCAGCGGAGTTAGAGCATGGTAGGAATCTGGATAAGTTTCGTATGGACAACACTATTGCATGATCTGGAGTATGAAAGAATGGGAAATATTTCATAAATGCCCTGTAGCCTCCTGATTATAAGTGTGGTGCATAACACACCCATAAGCAAGGCTCTACTGGACACGGCTTCATAGATACCCTAGGACACTTGAACCTGTCTCTAATACCAAGTTTGTCACGATCCAGGACCAAGCCCTAGACGTAAAGGGAAACCCAGACCAATGAAGGTCCGAGAAGACCTCTTAACATATCATCATGAGCATTTCAATAAGTATTTGCAGAAAAAGGACCCATTTGAGAACATCATTTAAAACATAATTAAAATTTTAGCCAAGTGTTTGGAACAAAAATATTTAAACAACCTTTACATAGGTCTACGAAGCCTCTAACATAAGAATGAAAGCCCATGTCAGGATATGTCAGGACCTGAAACTGGGTTGTGATGACGCCTACATAACCCCTCAGTAGGCAAGCCAACCCAAACTAAACCACGCGAAAGATAAATAAAGTAGTTTATATAAAGAAAGCGGAAGATGTACATGTAAGGGAGATAAGGCCAATAGAATATATACATACTAAATATACAAAAATGTCTCTAACGTGACCAAGAAGACAAAACATACATAAGAACCAACCCGAACCTGGTGTTGCCGGTATAAGAGCATCTAAAGTACGGAGTAGCTATACAACAGACTCTATCTATCCAAAATACAAAATATAGAGAGAAATGATCAATGGAAAGCATGTAAAGGCACCAAGACATTGGGAGCTCACCGCGATCCAAACTGTAGCAGTCCTCGAACGATGGGAGGATCAACGGGGGTGGCTCGTACTAGGTGATGCATCAAAAAAAGATGCATAGTATAGTATGAGTACCAAAATAATGGGTACCCAGTAAGCATCTAGGCCGATCGAGTGCACAAAGATAATATATAATATAAATTATAGAAAAATAAGCTAAATGCAGGGATCCACTTAAATCTAGTTATAAAATCGAAAAAGGACTAACTGAACCAATAAGAAGGAAATAATAACAAAGTCAATCCAGACAACCGACAATCCAAATACACTTTAGCCAATATGATGTGATGGAGGATGTTGTGATGCATGAGTGCATTATAGTATAAATGTAAGAACCCGGTATTCGAAACTCGGGGAGCTCGGAATTTAACCTCGAGCTCATCAACAAATGCATGGAAGTAAAACCTGAAATAATGCATCAGGGAGCCCAGAAATGAACATCGAGCTTATCAACAAGTGCATAAAGGTAAACCCAAAATGGTACATTGGGGAGCCCTAAAGGGAACATCGAGCTTATCAACAATGCATGAAAGTAGTACTTTTCTTTTCCTTTCCAAAATCAGTAGTAAAACCCAAGATAACTCTTTTAAAATCTAAAAATCATAATAACCGTAGTAAACCTCAAGTTGGAACCAAAAACCCTGAAAATCTTTCTTTTCCATAATGATAGGCATGTTGATGCAATATGAGCATGTAAATTTCCACGTTCAGATAATATAGCACACAACAAGGCAAAATAGGGTAAAATACCCTCCAACCAAGAGAACTGACCTGGAAACTCTGTCCAAATCCAATCTATGACCTCGGGTTCACAATCACACACATAACCGATAAATAAGGCAAAAACAATGGAAATTAACTACGAAAACTACTAAAAGCACAAATTTTACCTCTAAAATCTCCTAAAAGCATACAAGGGATTCTATACAGGCTATAACCGTACTACAAGCTCCTAGACTAAGGATAACAGAAAATAATCCTAATATGATATCCGAAATGAAAAATTTAATACAAGTCACAAGATTTAAGCCTAATACTATTTATAATCCAACCTAACATTTTAATAACATATATAATATAAAATCTAACTAAACTCAGTCTAGGAAAGTAAATCATAACCTACCTAGGATCCGAACTACAGACACGAATCATCACTCGTGTGCATTCCCCTCCGAATAGCCTCAAAAAACTGCCACGCTATCAAGAACATAATCCAGGTGTCAAGACGAGAAGAATGACAACCATATTGCTATACAAAAATTTAGTCCAGAAATCAGGTCGGAAAATGACCCTCGAGGCTCGCACAATGAAACAGAAAACAAATTTCACCATTTTGTTCGCAACGGGTCCAAGAACCCAAGCCCAAAATTTGAGCGCAAATGGGACTCATTTCGGGGCTACAAACAGTCTCGAATTCCTAGTAGTTCAAGGAGAAATCAAAGGAAAACCCACAGAATTTTAACGGAAGGAAATAGAATTTAATAACGGAAAAAGAGAAGAGGGATTGAGGGGACTTACTAGACTAATAAAGATGAACAATTGAGCTGAGACCAAAGCTTGGCAGCTTAAAAATGGAGAAAATTCATAATGAGGGTGAAGAAAATGAAGTTGGAAATGTTATATATAACTCAGTAATTTCTGCAAATGCGGAGATTTTTCCGCAAATGCGGACGTAGCAAAAGCGGCAAATCCTCCGCAAATGCGGAGGTCGCTATTCCTCCTTGCCTCCACAATTACGGAGATTTCTTCGCAAATGTAGTATCCGTAAAAGTGGACATTCATTTGCAAAAGTGGACTTTCTGCAAAAGCAGAGAAAGTCCACAAATGCGGCCATTACAAATGCGGTGAAAAGTCCACAAATTCGGACCCACCAGTAACAGCAAAACCAGCAGAAAAATGAAACTTCTACGGGATGTTTTGGGCATAATCGGAACCCAATACTCATAAACCAAACATGCTACTAGAGTGGAAACAACGCTCCGGACTCAGAGGAATCAACGAAAATCCCAACAGAGATCGTTTTAATAAAAAGTGGGCCTCATACCCAAGAACTAACTTTTACCAAAACAGAACTCAAAGGCCAAAAACAAGACCAGAAGCCTCGGGACCCGAACCAAAACTCCCTCTAGCCCAAAGTTGAGACATTTGGAGCTAACCACGCTGATGAAATTTCCATTCGAGGCTCTCTTCTCCAAATATTGACCAAAGTCAACTCTACAAGCCTAACTGGCCTGAAAATACAGAAACTAAGATAAAACCAAATTGAAAGCTCCCAGACCCCTACCAAGGGTGCCACTAAACTAAAATCCCCATTCTGGAGCTAACAGAACTGTCAAAATTTGATTCCGAGCACGTTTATCAAAAAAGCTGATCGAAGTCAAAGATTTCTAAGTACAAGTTCTAAAACAGAGAAATAGTCATAACGACCTAAAGAATGGCCCGAACACCAAACCGTCAACCCCAGCAAGTCATAAATAGCCTATAGCCACTGCGAGAAAGCTCAAAACACAGAAAAAGTATGAAAAATAGAAAATGAACTAGAGGGTCATTATAGGACATGACCCCGACAATTCCATAAAACTGAAACCAAAGTCTAAAATAAGGATTTAATCACCTTTCGGAAGATGGAGGGCTCACCACTTGCTGATGTTGTCCCGAACGATCCAAACGCTGCACAGAATAATGAGAATGAATTTATAAAGCAAGTCATAAGAATCGTAACATAAATCATATTAAGGGAAAAATATGGGACAAGTACTCAAAATATTTCACAAAACCATTTATTAATATTAGTTCTGAACTAGATGGTATCACTAACATCCTTATCACCACGGGCTATATGAGTCCGACCGTGGCTCGATCGATGGAGCCCCCAATCCATGTTTGCCGCAGGGACTGAGGCATATCATACTACTGAGCAAATCAAGCATACAGTGGTTATCCATCCTTTAGGACAAAACCTTACCTGGAAAAACACAGTTTGGGGTAATGAGCCTTTCGGACTCATACATTCTCGGTTAACCATCTAATTCTCTTTAAGTTCATATTTTAATCTTCTCAAAACAACAAGTAAATCATTTTTAAGGGACGTTCACCATTTTTAAGGCATCCGTTAAATTGGTATCGTCATAGCGAGACTTGCAAGTCATACATATCATGCCGTAATCATTTCATACATTCCTACATCATTAGTCCCTTCATTTTAAAGATTTAAAATACATTTAACAAATCCTTTAAAGGTTGAAGATTTCAGAATTTCTAACTATACTTTCAAAATCAAGGGATGTAGTAATTTTCTTTTTCTCACCAAAGATCAAGACTTGAATAATAAGGTGATTTATGAAAGGAAACAAAACGTCTTGATTTCAATATGTCCCAATAAACTTTCATAATAGCAAGATTTCATAGTTCCAGCAAAAGCCTCAATTTTTCAATTCAAATAACAAATAAAGAGTAGTTTCATAGAAAAGGGTTCGCAACTTTAAGTAAATTCTCCTTTCGAAAATCATTCAATAAACTCACGTAAATACCACTTTTGTAGTTAGAAATCAACCACTAATAGATTTAGTTGACAAGGGATTGTTCAACATACCTTTTTGGCGGAGAGAAATTCAAGAAAGGCATTGAAATTGACCTTTGAACCTTGAACCCTAGGTGTTCTTGTTTCTTGAAACTCTGGAGAGGAGAGTAACGTATTTAGATTGAAGAAAGCATGCCTTAGGGACTTAGGAACATTTTGTATAAGTGGGGGGATGGTTTTGGATAAGGAAAAAACTAAAAGACCCTTAAGAACGGGCATAAAATGAAGTCCCGTCATGCGACACGGGGGGGGGGCAGCGCACACCTTAAGGCATGGCCTCCCCCCATGTGGCACACACCCCATCGCAGGGCTAAGACCCGTGTAGTGCGGGGTCCAAGGCATGGCTTTCCCCGTGTGACGTATTGTCCCATTTCTCATCCTAAACTTTCCCAATGCTTCTAAACTCATTCCCAACTGATTTCTATTCACTCTAAGGGTCACGTAGGTTCATTTTTAGTTCTAAAAGATGCTCGAACATACAAGGCATTACAACTAGAAATGGCATTTTGGACTCAACGGAATCATCAAAATGACAAACGGAGGTCGTCTTGATGAAATATTGATCGAAGTCAACACTTTGCTGGTTTTTGCATAAAACCACCCAAGTGCCCAAAACAAGTCTGAAAGCCTTGAGACCCGAACCAAAGGTCCCACTAGCCCAAAGTCCACATTCTGAAGCTAACAGCACTGACAAAATTTTCATCTGAGCCCATTTACTCCGAATGTTGACCAAAATCAACTCTTTCAACTTTAAGAGTTCCAAAATAGGGAAACTCTTCTAAAACACAAACGAACTGTCCTGGAACTGAATCGTCAGTCTCGACAAGTCATAAATGACCTATAGCCATTGTAGGAAAGCTCAAAATGCTGAAAATATACGAAATCAGAGAAAATGGCCTGGAGGGTCATTACAGCTCAACACTGAATACCTAGTGAGCTTGGACAAGGTTATAGTGAAGCCTGTGCTTGGATGTGTTTATGAAGACAAGCAACAATATGATGGGGTGGTGAGTAGCTGTTATTTTCTATGTCGGTTGTTCCTGTACATGTGGTGGTTTGCTTTTTTACATGGGTAAAGTAAGCTTAGTGTTGGTTCAACTGTTATAGGACAAATGACCAAAACAATGGTCTTCTATTAGATGCTCCATTCATTCTTCACATCGTGTCTGTGTTAGATGGAAGATCTATCCTGATCAACTGACTTACGACATAAGTTCTGTTGAGTTTGCTGGAGTATTAGGATATGTTTATGAATAAGGTGTATTTCTAAATGTATCAGTTCACTCTTTGGCGCAGGATAACATTGAAATGTCCATACGATCATGGCTCATGGACGGTGTCTCGGTTTCATTTCATGGCTGTGACAAGTGTCTTCTTTGCATTTCCAAGAAGAACTCTCTGATCCAGCATGGTATCACAAATCACGATCATAGATCACCTAGGTCGCTACTGTTGTCCACTCCGCATGAGCTTCCCCGTCCCATTTTCAAACTTGTCACATGCCTACCTTGAAGCTGATAAAAGCAATTTAAATTGGAGAAGGAATATTTACATTATCCTTCCATCTGATCACTTTGTCCACTGTTGAAAGTCTGCTGCTGATTTTCCTGTGGTCAAAAGTTTCTACATTTGATAGAGTTGTCACTTTGTAATGAGATTAAATGTAGATGGTCTGAACAGAGTGGTCATTTTTGTAATGAGATGAAATGTTAGTTGGTCTGCACATCTTCTGGAGGAATTTCTTCTTCTTTTTCCTATTTAGAACATTAAAATTTTGAAGGTGATCCTTTACAAACTGGGGGGTGGTCCTCATATTTTTTCTTTTCATGCTATTTTATCTAGAATAGTTTTGGGGATTCTATATTTTGTAGTTCGCGTATACAGAATTTTAAAAAGTTTACTTAGTTTATTTGGTTTTTTAACAAATTTTGTTTTATATTTAACCTTACTTCTTTTTTGCCAAACTTCAAAATATTTTTCCATTATTCTGAATCTAATTCTAAGTCGTTTATATTAAGTTCTCCTAGTTCTGAGTCTAGTTCACGCAATTCTATCTGATGCCATTCTTGGTTTATTAGTTCTAGGTCTTCATTACTAAATACTCTTTCCCATATTAATTTTCTTAGATCTGGGATTTCTATGTCTCTAAGCACATACAAGATTAATATTTTATAATTATAAATTACTTCATCATGCAAATAGGTAAAATAAGTAGGTATTATTTTGTTATTCATGTTCATATTTCTTATGCTTGCTTTTGATTAATTCCTTCATACCATAGCATGTTAATAACATCATATTCATTTATTATTACTAAATTATTTTAACCATATTCTCTAGTTGTTAACACCGTACTTTCCAAGGTACTTTCCCCTCCTAGATAATATCACTCTGTCTACTCCCTTTACGGCATTCATTCTTTCGCCTTGGTTTCAACCTCTGGATATTATTTTCGGATTGTTTCCCCTGCTTCCTCATGTTAACAATTCGAAATTATGATTCAAATAATTCTAGTAAATAATAACAAATATAACTTATTCATACATGCTATGATACTCAGGAATCAACAATTTAGCTATGCATAGTTATGAACAAATATACCTTGCTCTTATCTTGCTCCATATATGCTTGAAAGCTGTTATCTTATTTCTGGAAATATTTATGTTTACAAGAGAGGGTGCTTTCCGTCTAGAAAGTCTTGCCCTCTTTCTCCTAATACTATCTATTTATAGGGGTTTTCTAACAAATGTCTTAATCCCCTTTACTATTACTACTTTACACCTAATGCTATACTATTCATAACTTTTTACAAAAGTCAAAGAATCTTTATGTCTTACTTTACAGCACTACATATGGACAAACTACTTTACGTCCTAATCTACTATTATTTCTTTACAGCATTGCAAACAAACAAAATACTTTACTATCTTTTTCTTTATCTTTATCTTCCACTAGCTGCTGTCTCCATCTTCTACTATCTTCTGTTTTTATCTCGAATCTTCTAGCTTTTTCTTTTTACTCCAGCTGTACTTCTGGAATTACATCGTCTTCTCCCTGGCACTTTGAACATTTGTGATCCGGATATTTGTGATTAATTAATTTGCAGTATCTCGTCATTAGTCCTTCTGAAATAAAATTTTTTCTGATAGCTCTTGTTAATGGTTGCTCTTCTGGTCTTAGTAGACTAAATGCCCACTGTCTTATCTCTTCCATGTCTGCGATACGTTCTTCTCTACATGTCGAATAAATCATAGTTTGTTCTCTTGCGTAATAGCTCCATATAGGGTTTCTGTGCATATAGTTTGTTGATAGTTCATGTAATATAGTAGCTATACCAATAATTCATTTTCCTGCGTAGAACTCTGGTATTTCTTCTCTAGTAATTTCGTCATGTTCTTCTATTTTTTCTGGTATAATCATGTCTCGTGTAAGTCCTATCTTTATAACTTGTATGACTGGTTTAATCTCATCATATAGTATCTCTGCTGTAGCTGAATATACTCTGATATAGAATAATGTTCCTTTGGTTATCTTCTTGTACTGCATAAATGCTCTGTGTAGCTCTGGCAACGTAGCTATTTCATCTCCTGTCCTTGTGTATACAGTATTTAATAATCCGTAATGGTAGCAAGTTGCTACTAGATTTGCACTTGTTTTTGGTAACGCTATTAACTTGTTATATCCTTGTAAGCTTTGGGTTATATAATCTTCTTCTGGATTTGTGGTAGTTTTTGATCTGGGGGTTTTGTTTAAGAATAGTTGGATTTTGTGGATATTGTTTATATATGACTGGGTAATGTGGTTGTAAGTCTTTTTATTTTGGCTTAGGCTGTCTTTATACGTATTTACTTGTGGAGGTATAAATGGAGTTCTTTGGTTTCTTGGAGTATATGGGGTTTCAAATAGCTTGTTCAAATTTGTATTAATATATCTTCTTTCTTCTTTTGTAGATGCTCTGCTAGTAGATGCTCCACCTGCATAAATCAAATTATTTTGGGTTTTTAGGTGTTTCCCAACGTCACCTTTTAGCTCTGGAATTTTAATGTCTTCCGATCGACATAGTTCCGCATATTTACCATGCTGCTGGCTATCTTTAATATGTTGTATCTCTTTATTCAAGTTATCGACTTCTTTGCAGAGAGTCGTCATAACTTTAAGTATATCTTCCATAGTAGTTTTTTCAGTAGTTTCCTCAGTCTGCGTAGCTTTGTCTTGATATGTAATCTGCAATTGCATTTTTGTTAGTACCAATCACTTCTATTGTAAATGTAAAATTCAATATATTCAATACAAGTCTTCGTATCTCCTTGGTTGTAACTGAATCCTGTACTTTCTTTGTCAACCACCATTTTACTTGCGTATTATCTGTTCTAATAACAAATTTATTATATACAATATATGGTTCAAATGCTAACAAACATTTATATATCGAATATAGTTCTTTGCGATTTATTTCCCATTTTATTTCGGGATTTGTGAATGTACCTGAATAGTATCTACAGTGGTGTTCTATTTTTTCTTTACATATCTGTATTTTAATACTCCTCCATAGCTAATTTCACTTGCATCTGATTCTACTATATAAATAAATTTTCTATTTTCGTCTGGAAAACATAGTTTTGGTAAATTCTCGCATAGTAATTTTATTTTCTTTATCTGTTCTTGGTCTTTATTATCAAAATGATATTCTACATCTTTCTTTAATTTCTTATATAATGGTTTTAGATTTTCTGCTAATTTTGGTATATATTCTCTTACTTGATTTACTAATCCTAAAAATGATTGTAATTTCTTCTTTGTATCTATCTGTTCATCAGAATTTATTATTTTTTGTACTATGTGTGGCTGCATTTTTATGCCATTCCTATCTATTTCTATTCCTAAGAATTCTATTTGGTTTTTCATTATTTCTGCTTTTTTCTTACTTAGGCTAATTCCAGAATATGTAACAATATGTATGAATTTTTCTAATAATTTTATATGTTCATCTTGTGTTTTTGAATATAAAAGTATATCATCTATATATACTATACATTTTTCTAATTGATTAAAGTAATTATCCATAAAATGCTGATATCTACCTGGTGCATTTTTATATCCAAAGGGTAATACATTCCATTCATAAAATCCTTGGGGTACTGTAAATGCTGTTAACTTTTTAGATTCTTCTTCTAGCTTAAGGTGGTAAAAGCCTGATTTACAATCAAATTTACTGAAATAATTATATCCTTGGACTTGTCTTATTTTTAATATCTTATTGGGTATTGGATAATTGTATGTTTTAGTTTTTGCATTTAAATTTCTATAATCAATAACCATTCTACTTTTTCCTCTTTTTTGTTCACTATGTTTATTTACTATAAATGCTGGACTTGTATGTTTACTATTACTTTCTTGTATATATTCATTTTCTAGTAATTCTTTTATATGCATTTTAAATTCATTTAAATCATCAAAATTATATTTTAAAGGTTTTTGAGTAATTATCGTATTTTCATCAATTAATTCTATTTTTACTTTAGTTTTATGTTTTTCCCATCCTTTTAAGGGATTTTCGCTATATAATGGTTCTAATTGTTCTTGGATAATTTTTAATTTATCTATAGCAAATATGATTAACTCTATTTTATGTTCATTTGTTTTTATATTTTCTAATTTCTGAGTAATTTTTTCACTTCCTTTTATCCATGGGGCAGGTTTTCTAGTTTTATTATATACTCTTTTAGCTCCTACCTTATGTTTACATGGTGTCGTAAACCACCAATGTGTTTTTGTTATTATATGTGGATATAGTTTTTCTAAAAAAGGCATTCCTAGTAGTATATCTTTATTTACAAATTCATAACTATATATTTCTTCTATAGTTAATATTTTATCCCATATTTGTAATTTTATATTTCTCGCTTTATGATTTATCATGCTTCCTTCATTATTAAATCCTGTTACTACTATTGGTGTAGTTAACTTTTCCCATTTTTCATCTGGTAAGCAATTGTGTTTACACATATTAGCTTCTGCTCCTGTATCTATCATTGGGGTATAATATCTATTATAATATCCTTCTACTATTATTTTGGCAAGTATATAGATTTTCATTTTTCTCTTACATTGTCCTTTTAATTATTACCTTCTTACTTTTATATGTAATAGTTAGTTGTGTATTTTCTAAATTATATGGTTTCATTTCTTCTAACCATTTTATCCCTAATATAATATTATTATTTCCTTGATATATTTTAAATTTTATTGTCATTGGTATTCCGCCAACAATTAACTCTTTTTCTACTGATTCTTTAAAAAAGCTGTAAATTCTTTTGGTAAATCTGAGTTTTCTATATAATTTATTTCTTCTTCTGTTACCAATTCTCTTGTTATATAATTTTCTTCTTGTCCTGTATTTATTATTATAATAAATTTTCTTTGTTCTAATATTCCAGTTATATAATAATGATTTGGTTCTATCTCTTTTATTGTTACTGAATTTCTTGATGACTGAGGTGTGTCGCTACAACTTTTCCTTTTAGATGTGCTTATTCTATCACTTACTATTTCTAGATTTTCTTCTGCATCTATTTCTTTATAGCTATAATCATTGTTATTTATTACTGATACAATTTGTTCAAATGGATTTTCTATTTTTATTCTATTGATTTTATTTTTTGCCGTTATTTTATGTTTAGTTGTTAAGACATATAAATTTTTACATCTTGCTGTAAATACTTTACTACCTGGGGCTAGTTCAATTCCTGTCATTTTCCAATATAATACTAATGATTTATCTATGTTACTGTCATTTATTGCTACTGAGTAGTTTGCACTTATTATGAATTTAAATTTTTGGTATATTAGATTTCCTTTTACTGCACTTATTACACTCTTTTCTATAGGTTCAATTATTCTATCATCTGCTATGTATATTTCTATAGGTGTATCTATTCCTTCTCTGAAACATGCTTTTATTAAGATTTCCGTTCCTCCTAGATGTACATATCTTATTGGTTCTTTAGTTCTTAATGTTTGTATTTCTTTATTTATTACCCTCTTATTTATTATAGGTATTCTTGCTTTTCCTTTAGTATACTTACAGTCTATTATATGTTCTTTTTGACTTACTACATAATATTCTTCTTTTTGTCTTTTAAATATATTTTTTAGTTTTGGTCATTTAAATATTTTTTCTACACTTAAATCTAATTCTTTTCCTTTTATTTGTTCAAATATATTTACATCAAATATAACCTTTTGTTCTGAGGATTCTCCATTCATATGTTCTTCTTTATTTATTAATACTTCTTCTTCAGACATTATCCAATTCTTCTTCGTTTTCTGATTCTTCGTATAATTCATTTTCAGATAATTCATATATGCTATCATCATCACTCAATTCATAATCTAAATATTCTAGTGGCATATATTCTTCATTATTTATTATTATTTCTGATATTTGCTTTCTTTTAGGATTTCTAAGTAGTCTACAATCTTTAGCTAAATGTCCTAGTTTTCCACAATTATAGCATGTACATTCTGTTATTTTCTTTTTTGGTCTAAACGGTTTTTTATTATTATAATTTCTTACATAGTATTGTCTTCTAGGCCTTTTATTTCTATATTGAGTTTTATACCTTTTAAATTTCCCTACTTTTCGATTCTTTTTGTAGTAATTATTTGTGCATCCGAATTGGGGTGCTACCTTATCTCTACAACATGATAAGTTTCTTATTATAGATTTTTCCATTTTCATTTTTTCTTTATATTTCTCACATATACCTGAATACCATACTTGTAAAAATCTTACCATAGCTCCTAGTGTATCTTGTAATCCTGCATTATTATAATCTTTTATTATTCTTGTACTAAATGGTTCCGGTAATTTTGTAAAATATAATTTTCTTACTTCCTTAGCTTCTTCTGGCGTATATTTACCTTTATAATAATATTCTCTAAACACACATGTATATTCATCTATATAACACATATTACATATTGCTAATTTTAACATTAAATTTCTATTAAATTGTTTTCCTTATTTTGTTCTTCTACTTCTGAAGTTGTGCTACTAAACTCATTTCGTATAGCTACCTCATATTTATGTAAAATATCCATAGATGTAGTTGCATTTTCGTTATTTATAGTTTTATTATTCCTTAATGCTCCTAGATAATCTTCTGATAAATTAAGTAACCATAGTTTTACTGTTCCTAAAAATGTTCGTTCTATGTATCCTGGTGTATCTGCTATACTTATTTTATTATCTACCAATTATTTTGCTATATTTCCTATCCATAGTTGTATTGTTTTATTTATATCCGCTACACAATCTAATTCTAAGAAATTATTATTTGGATTAGTTGTTTTTGGAGTCCATTTTCTATTTAATCTTTTATCCCATAAAGTATTTTCTCTATCAGATTCTCTATAGCTAACTGTATAATATGTTGGGTTTTTTACTCCTGATGTACTAGCTTCTTGTTCTTTTTCTTTTTCAACATCTCCCGCATTTATTTCAATATCTTCATCTATCTTTTCTATATTTTTTATCATTTCTGTATAGGTTTCACTTATTTCTGAATTTCTTTCAGTTTGATCATCATTATTTATTTCATCTATACTTATCTCTTCTTCTTTAATTGGTTCTTCCATTTGTAATTTCTCTTTAAAATTTTCTATTTCTGTTCTTAGTTTTGTTTCAATCTCTTTTTCTTTTTGTTTTGCCTCATATAATTCCTTTAACCTTTTTAATTCTTTTTCTAAAGCTAATATCTTTTCATTTTTTACTTCTTCAATTTGTTGTATTTCTTGTTTCGCTTGTTGTTTAATAATAGTTATTTCCTTTTTTCTATCTATTTCTTCATTTTCCTTAGCTACCCTTACCATTGCTGTTAAACTATCTTCTAGTCTTAAGGATTCTTTTTCTAACATTAAGCTTAGGTTATCTCCTATCTTTTTATAGCGTCTACCTAAATTTGAAAATACTATTTTTATTTTTAATCCATCTTGATTTTCGTATGTTTTTTCATCTATAGCAAATTCTTCTTTATTCATCTTATAAGTTATGTTGTAATTTATATTCTAGACTATCTATTTGTAGTTGTAAATAAAATATAGTTTTTCTTTGTGACTTTAAAGATTCTTTACAAACTCCTGCAATCATATTATAGTGAAGTCTGTTTTGTCTATATTCTAACTCTTGTTTTTTTTCTATGATTACTCTTTTGAGTTCTTGTTTATATTCGTTGCTATTATTCATCTTCCTTAGAATGTTTATATTTTAAATATTTAACATATTTATATTCTATCCTAGATATAATTTCTATTATCTTTTGTAATTTATTATTATCTGTTTGTGTAATACTGAGTTGCTTATAAACTGGGTATAATTTTTCTAATCTTCTTTTTGATTTTCTTATCTTTCTTTTAATATGTTTTAATTCATCCATAGCTCTGATACCAAACTGGGGGTGGTCCTCATAAACTGGGGGGTGGTCCTCATATGGGTCTAGGAAGGGTAGAGTGTATGCAGACCTTACCCTACCTCAGAGGTAGAGAAAAATCAACAACAACAACATACACAATATAATCCCACAGGGTGGGGTCTAGGGAGTTGACCTTACCCTACCTCAGAGGTAGAGAGGCTGCTTCCTATAGACCCTGGCTCAAGAAGACTAAACAACCATTAAAATCAGTGTGCAAAAATGCATTTTCTTTTCCTGGTTGCAGAAACTGAGCCTCTGATTAATATTTGACAATAGACTGAGTATCCTTATTATTCTTTTGCAACAGATGATCACATAAAGTATCCCTGAACAATGTTGAGAAGAGAGGAATCTAAAACTATAAAATAGCTCAGCTTGTCAATATACTCCCTCTGTCCACTTTAACTTGTCACTATTTCGCTTCTCGAGGTCAAAATGCATGCACTTTGACCAATATTTTAAGATATATTTTTTCATCATATTAATATGATATAGTATTTTTCGTGTGGTTTTCGTTCATCTACATTTTAAATTTTAAATATTAAATTAATTTACTTCAATTAGCTTTGAAGTTTAGTCAAATTGACATTCGTAAAGTGGAATCTGACAAGTAAAAATGGACCGGGGGAGTAACATCTCAACATTTTACTTTAGCACTGGAAAACCCTTATAAACAACCCCAACAACTCAAAAATCTAAATTAGCCGTATCAGGGGAGAAATTTATAAAAACTCACGAAATTTGCGAAGTGGGGTCGAGTGATTGGAGGTCCAAAAGAGAATGTTTGGAAATTCGAAGCTACCTCCATTGTTGATACAATTCAAGTCATAAACTGCTCAACTGTGTAACTGGCCAACAGAGGCAATAAAATTAGGCATATCCCACAGAGAAACTACTACAAGAAGAAGTTAGGACGGAGATTTGAGTTACCTTGTTAAATTTTTGGTGGAAGAGGACAGGGAGCTCTATCTTTTTATCACACTGTCGCTATTGATTTGACTTTATATCTCCAGGGAGGGTCACGAAAATGGAATCGTTGGGCTTACAAATAGTCCAACTTCTTAGTTTGGACTCTTTTAAGTGGGCTCATAATTGAGCTTAAAAAAGTAATTACTTTTTAATAAATAATTATCATTTTTAGTAATATTTTTTATTTATTATCATCTATAGCAATATATAATAATATTGTGATAAATCTGCATTATGTATTAAAAGTGAATTTTGCATGCAATATAAATGTATTATAAGTGTTTTAAAATATATTAGGCATGTTTGGTAAGAAATTGGCACAATGCATTATAAGTGTATTAAAGTGTTTGATAAATGTATTATCCATAAATAAAACTTATATTATATGTGTTTTATAAATTGTTCTATGCAATATGTATTAAAATTGTATTATAAGTGTCTAGTGAAAAAAAAATGTTATTGTTATAAATGGTAAATATTTTCTTAATATAACATATCTATGTAAGTTTTCTTTTTTTCATGGAGTGTCCCAATTTTGGGGTGGTCTTGATTTTGCCCATTAAATCAGTGGTCTTTACAAAAATTTCTTCTACTTATTTAATAAAAACAATATTTTTAAAAGTATTTTTATCTATAACTTAGTTACGCTAGGCAAACTTTTTAGAGAATGTTTTCCCTTAGGCATAAGTTCAGTGTTATTTAATTCGGAAGGCAAATCTTTACCCTTAATATTGTGTCTTGGGGTGTAAGTTTGTAGTACTGAACTTATGCCCCAAGGCATAAGTGTATGAAATTCTTAAGCATAATGATCTAAAATTAAACTTATTTTCGAAGGCATAAGTTATTTGTTACAAGGCATTAAGCCTTAAAAGTACATGCTACTTAATTTATGCACCAAAGCCAGTTATGTCTTGCATAAGTTCAATTTTTAGAACTTTATGTCTCAAGAAGCTCATATTGCTAAACTTATGCCTAAGGCAAAAAAAAAAAAAAAAACGCAATGCACAAGTTATGCCCTTAAGGCATAAGTTCAATATATGAACTTCTTAAGGTATAATGTTTTATAATTAAACTTACACCTTATGGAGCATAACCTGTTTATTCAAGTTTTTTTTTTCAAAGAAGTCCCGCTCCGACCGCCCAACGAGGCTGTGACTAGGGAGTGACCGCTTACAAAATCTACCCGCTATGTAATTATCTTTGGGTTTTCAAATGTTTGGATCTTTTTATTCGTTAATGGGTTATACCTTGCTCTGTTAGTTTAGGGTATTCTTAAGCCTAGAAAAAAGATAGGGCATTGGTGAATTAATAGGTTAACTAAGGGCAATGATCAGTCAAATATAGGTTAGGGTATTTTATTCCTTTACGAAGATAAAATATCAATGGTAATTAGTCCCGAGTTATTGATATATTGTGATTTTAATCTTCTTATTATTTGATCACACATATCTAACTTTCATTTAAATTAAGTGTGCTAATTTAATCCTTGAAACCAATTAACGTTATTAAAAGATATTTGAGTTTCAAAAGAAGAGTGAAAAATATAAAACCATTGAAGAATATTAGTTTCTTTTCCACCATTCTTGTTCTACCTATCAATCCACTGTTGTTGCTCTCTTTATTATTGTTGTGTTTGCTTCCTTTTTTGCTTTCATGTTTGAGTTCATCTTTGACATTTAACTATCCCACTTTTTGTTCAATATTCCCTTTCATTTTACAGTTATATTACTAAATTTCTTACTGAAATTGAAGTTCAAACCATAGTGTCACGGACTTAGACTTTCACTAAGCACATTATGTGGTACATGACAACTCACTCACGAATTTTTCACGATCTTGCAAGCTCAAGTAAACCTTTTTAACATTAAATCGCTAAGAAAATGCTAATTTGAAGAATGACACAGAATTTTTAAAGAAAGCTTTTATATTGCTAAAGACTTGGAAGATTTTGCTTGATGAATTTATAAATGGATGTTCCACTATTTATACTACTCACCTACAGGTTAATATGCAAATAATAATTATTATATAAGTCCCTACATATTTACAAGATAATACTCTCTCTAGAACTTTCTACAATGCTAGAAAGTTTCAAGGATCTTTCATGCAAATCCAAGAAATTCTAGGATCCTCCATGAGAAATCTCTCTATTTTTCTAGAATATTCCACTAATGACTAATCTATTTACTACGTAACCCTTTCACGATGCGCAACTTTGTGCCACATGGCGCCTAAGTAGCGTGATGACATGGCAGATCGTTACAATAGGTTAGAATAAATTTCTCCGTTGAATCCATGTGATGAACTGGAATAAAAGAGAAATTGTGTGGGAGTAGGGGTTCGAACTTGAATACAAAGGAGTAGGAATAAGACAACTAATTTGGTTTCTACGACTGAGATTAGTTTATATTAATGAGCTATTGAGGGACAGGATCGTGCCACGTCAGCAGAGGTTGTTACTACAGCTTCGGTTATAACAGCACCTGACCGTAGAGAGAAGATCATCATTGCATCGGTATTTTTCTCACCTCTTTTTTTCTCAACCTCTATTCTGTTCTCTCTTCTCCTTCGTTCTATCTCTCCCTCTTTCTATTCCTAATCCAATTCTCTTCTTCCTTGCTACATGTCTATTATCTATGGGAGCTCAGTAAGGTATCAGTCCAATTTCAATTCCAGTAATCATAGCTATCACTGTTTTTCTTACTATCAGAAAATGTCCCAAAAGTGTCCAGTTGTTCAGTTCAATTAGTTCATTGTAATAATTGTTTGTTGTTATTATAATATCAGCAAATTGCCCCAAGATGTTGAGTGTTCAAATTGATTCATAATTTCCCGTGAATTCTTAGAATTTTAGTCAGATCTTACCCAGATCCTGACATTTGGTATCAGAGCTTTGATCCGTGTGACCTGTGAGTTGTGGTTATGGTGGAAGGAACTCGATCCAGGTTGGTTGAAGAGAGGATTACCAGGCATGATGAGCTGTTGGATGAGCTTCTGCAGAATCAACAAACTGTTCGCAATACCCAAACTGGGATTCAGGGTACGCTAGAGTTTATACTTAATCGATTGACTAATCTCGAGAGGGCACCTCCTAGAGCTCCAGGCGAACAGCAACACGGAGATGGCATCCTTCCCTTTCCAGCTCAAGATATGCGTCAGAACAGGCTTCAGATGGTTCCTATTCCACCACCTAAGTGGGAGTTACCTAGCTTTGAAGGCCAGGAACCTAAGGTATGGCTGCATAAATGTGAGAGATATTTTAACCTCTATAGAACAGTTGAGAACTTAAAGGTTGAAGCAGCTGCTCTTTACTTGAATGGCTTAGCCGAGCCATGGTACCATTCACTAGTATTAAGTAGGGATGTGGTGACTTGGCCTGAGTTTAAAGAGGAGCTATGTTGTCGATTTGGTGTGAAACATCTAGAAGAAATAGTAGAAGAATTTAATAAGTTTGAGAAATCTGGGTCAGTGGATATGTATCTGAGCAAGTTTGAAGAACTTAAGGCTCAAATGTTAGTGAAGAATCCAACTCTTATTGAGTCCTATTTTGTTTCCAGTTTTATTGGGGGTTTAAAGGAGGAGATAAAGTTTGTTGTGAAAATGTTTAAGCCCAACTCTCTTAAGGTTGCTATAGAGCAAGCTCGCATGTAAGAGAAGGCTATTGAAGCTGCCCTTAAGAAGAACCGAAACTCCTTCAGACCTACTGGAAATACAACTGTTGTCAAGAGTAGTAGTATGCATGTGGCTAAGCCAACTACATATAGGTTGAGCCCTGAAGTTTATGAATACATGAAGAACAATCACTTGTGTTTTAGATGTGGTGACAAGTATGGCCCTGGCCATCAATGTAAGAAGAAGCAATTAAACTGCCTAATAGGAGAAGTTGAAACTAGTCAAGTCATGGAAGAGACTAGTGGACTCTCAGGAAACCATAGAGGAGTTAACACAATTCTAGTCAAAGGGACAGTGAAGAATAAGCATTTGGCTATACTAGTGGACTATGGAAGCACACATAGCTTCATTGAAGGTGAGATAGAACAAGAAGTATTGGAGGTTGTGTGTCTTAGTGCACTCTCAGGAAACCATAGAGGAGTTAACACAATTCTAGTCAAAGGGACAGTGAAGAATAAGCATCTGGCTATACTAGTGGACTCTGGAAGCACACATAGCTTCATTGATGAGAGTATTGTCAAGGAAACGGGGCACAAGGTGAGCTATTGTCCTCCAGTGAGAGTTACAGTTGCTGATGGTAACTATGTCATGTGCACCTTACATTGGCAAGGGTTCTCATGGAAGATGCAGGACAGGCCCTTCACATAAGATTTACTCATCATATCCTTGGGAGGATGTGATATAGTACTTGGTAATGATTGGATGAAACAACACAATCCAACCAAGTTTGATCATGAGCGGAATTGTGTGACTATTGGTAGGAAGGGTAATAAACTGGTTCTTCACGGCATTTATGAAGAGGGTAAGCTCAATATGATATCCAACGGCACTTTTGGGAAGCTAATGAGGAAAGGACATGCATTATTTGCTCACTTGTTCATGATCAGCACTGTGGTGAATATTCAAGGAGAGGTGGAGGATGCAGTTATACTTGAGGTACTGGATGAGTTCAAGGATGTCTTTGCTGAACCTAAGTCACTACCACCAGTCAGAGCTTTAGACCATGCTATACCACTCAAACCTGGAACCATGCCTGTCAGTCTAAGACCCTACAGGTACAATTACTACCAGAAAGAGGACCTAGAGAAGCAAGTCTCAGATATGTTGCTTAATGGTACCATTCAACCTAGTCAGTCCCCTTTTTCTTCTCCAGCATTATTAGTCAAAAAGAAGGATGGGACATGGAGATTCTGTGTTGATTACAGAGGCTTGAATGACATAACTATCAAGGACAAATACCCAATTCCTATTGTTGATGACCTCCTAGATGAACTTTATGGTGCTGTGATATTCTCAAAGGTGGATTTGAGGGCTGGTTATCACCAGATTAGGATGAGGACTGAAGATGTGTTCAAAACAGCTTTTAGAACTCATTTGGGACATTATGAGTTCAAAGTAAAGACCTTTGGTTTAACAAATGCACCAGCCACCTTCCAGGCTCTCATGAATTAGGTATTTATGCCATACCTTAGGAAATTTGTTCTAGTTTTCTTTGATGACATATTAGTTTATAGAAAGTCATTGGAGGAGCATGTTTCACATTTATCAGTGGTGTTTGGTACATTGAGATAGCACTCTTTATTTGCCAAAAGATCTAAGTGCTCATTTGGCCAGCCTGTAGTAGAGTACTTGGGACATGTGATCACTAAAGAAGGGGTTTCTACAGACCCTTCTAAAATACAGGCTATGATGGATTGGCCTACACCTAGCTCAGTCAAAGGTCTTAGAGGATTCCTTGGTTTGACAGGCTATTATAGGAAGTATGTTGCTAACTATGGTACCATATGCAGACCACTTACTGATTTACTTAAAAAGAATGCTTTTAAGTGGAATAATGAGGCTGAGATTGCATTTTCAGCCCTGAAGAAAGCAATGACTACAACTCCTATTTTGGCTCTACCTGACTACTCCAAGGAATTTATAGTAGAAACAGATGCTAGTCACAGTGGCATTGGAGTTGTGTTGATGCAAGATGGGAGGCCAATTGCTTATTTTAACAAGGTGTTAGCTTTGAGGCATAGGGGAAAATCTATTTATGAGAAAGAATATATGGCACTATTGAATGTTGTTGACAAGTGGAGGCACTACCTCCAATTAAAGCACTTTGTGGTTAAGACTGACCATCATAGCTTGAAGTATTTGATGGAACAAAGGGTCACATCAGCTATTCAATAGAAGGGACTTACGAAATTGTTAGGTTTGGATTATGAGGTGCAGTACAAAAAGGGGGCAGAAAACAAGGTTGCAGATGCACTGTCTAGGCAACTGGAAGAAGTTCAAGATGTGGAAGCTCATCAGATTGGCCAGTTGAGGACTATCAGTGTCTCAACTCTACTATGGATACAAGAAGTAGCTGCAAGTTATGGTGATGATCAACAGGCACTGGGAATTATAGCTCAAGTATCAATTGATAACTCTGGCCCCAGTATATGGCATTATACTTCTGGAGTTTTGAGAAGAAAAGGGAAAATCTACATTGGATCCACTGGTAATTTAAGAGAAAAACTAGTGGATAAGTTTCATAGTTCCACAGTGGGGGGTCACTCAGGCCAGTTGGGAACCTTGAAGAGGCTATCTCTACTGTTTTATTGGCCTAGTATGAAGATGATGGTGATTCAATATGTGGCAAATTGTGATGCTTGTCAGAGGAACAAAGATGAAAATGTAGCCTACCCCGGCCTCTTACAGCCCCTCCTTATTCCTAATCAGGCTTGGAGCCACATAGTATGGATTTTATAGAAGGGTTGCCTAAGTCCAAACAGAAAGATACTATACTTGTAGTGGTATATAGATTCACTAAATATGCTCATTTCATAGCATTATCCCACCCTTTTTCTGCATCTGAGGTAGCAGAGGTATTTTGGAACAACATCCATAGCCTACATGGTCTTTCTGAATCTATAGTGTCTGATAGGGACAGAATCTTCCTCAGCAACTTTTGGAATCCCTATTCAGGTTATTAGGAACTCAACTTCATTATAGCACTACTTATCACCTTCAAAGTGATGGGTAAACTGAAAGAGTCAACAGGTGTTTGGAAAATTACTTAAGATGCATGACTGCTAACAGACCAAATCAGTGGGGACAGTGGCTTTCTGCGGCTGAGTGGTGGTACAATACCAACTTCCATACTAACTTGAAATGCACCCCATTTGAAGCTCTATATGGGTACTCACCCCCTCACATGACCCTAGGTCCCTTACTTGAGACTATGGTTCCTGCTGTTGAGGATGCAGTGACAAAAAGACAGCAATTCTTGCAGCTTTTGAAAGACAATTTGAGCAAGGCTCAAGAGAGGATGAAATTATTTGCTGATAAGAAGAGATCTGAGAGAGAGTTTATGATTGGAGATATGGTTTATCTAAAGCTACAGCCTTATAGACAATCCTCAATTGCCTTGAGAAAAAACTTGAAGCTTAGCTCTAAGTTCTATGAGCCCTTCAAGGTGGTGGCTAAGATTGGCAATGTAGCCTATAGACTGAATTTACCCCCTAATTCAAAGGTTCATCCTGTGTTTCATGTTTCTCTATTGAAGAAGAATGTGGGGTCTCAAGTGGTTGTGCAAACTATGTTACCTAGCACTGGAGAGGATGGACAGTTCCAGGTTAAACCTGTAGCTATTTTACAAAGGCAAATGATAAAGAGAAACAATGCAGTAGCTGTGAAGATTTTGGTGCAGTGGTCAAACCTTCCCCCTGAGGATGCTACCTGGGAAGATTTTGACTTCATAAAGGCTAAATTTCCTGAATTTGATCTTAATCCTTGAGGTCAAGGATTTTTTCAAGTGTGAGGGAATGTGATGAACTAGAATAAAAGAGAAATTGTGTGGGAGTAGGGGTTTGAAGTTGAATACAAAGGAGTAGGAATAAGACAACTGATGTGATGCCAATTTACGTCACTTTCGACTCCTTTTTACTAAGAAAAATCGTACGTTTTCAAGCAACCGTTGTTGTTTTTGATGTTTTTATGTTGTATTTGTAGGAAATGGAAACAAACACGGAAACGGAAGGAAATACGAGAAAAAGAGGATTCTGCCTAAGAGTGACGGCCTGAGTGACGGCCCGTCACACATGTGACGGTCCGTCACAGTGACCGTCAACTTAAGGCAGTGGTGCTGCCTAGCAGTGACGGTCCAGCTGACGGTCCATCACTGCCTTGACGGTCCGTCAAGCCTGGCCGTCAAGCTTAGGCAGTGGCGCGTCAACGGCTGCCCGCGTTTTGGGGATTCCTAACCCGTTTTGGATTTGGTTTCTTTGACTCCTATAAATACCCTAGGATAGGTTTATTTTACATGGAGTTCACCCATTAGTTTAAACACGTTTTTAGTTGTTTTTGAGATCAAGAAACACGTTTGCTCTTCTTGAATTCGTGTTCTTGATTCGTTCTTGAGTTCTTGGTTTCTTTTGTTCTTGGATACTTGAAGATTGTCCTCAATATATTGTAAGGATCTCGTTTCTTTATTATTTTATGAACATGACTTTCTTCTCTTCTTCTTCGAGCATGAGTAACTAAAACTCCCGCAACTAGGGTTGTGGGAGCCCTGGCAAACGTAGCAATATAGATTCCGGGTAGCGTTGGGTTCGATATATGTAGTGTCACGTTGTTAATCATACATTATGTCACGTTTTCTAGTGGTTTCAAATATTAGAACATGCCTAGGTTTAATTTGCTTGAGTAAAGAAGTTAAAACCGGGAAACTTGATTAACGACAAGGATTCGAGACTACTAACTCTCGTCTTAAAGATTAATGCCGTAACTGGATTAATCTACTTGATGTTAGGATTGAGAGCTAAAAAGCACATCTTTTTGAGATCGAGAGAAGATAAAAGGAAATTTGTTTATTTGGTCGAGAGACGTTTAGACGATACTATTGACGCAATCACATCGTGACACGCATATAGAAAGAACCCTGTTAAGCCTAGAATCGATTGTAACAACGCCATGGTGAACACATCCCTAGTTCGCATTCTCTCCTACTGATTATTTCTCTTTCATTATTGTCGCTTTTGTTCACGTTGATTACAAACCCCCCCCCCCTTTTATTTACTGGAAACAATTGACGACTAGTCACGTACTTCACTAAAGACTTAATCTTTACCATATTCTCTGTGGGATTCGACCCCAACCTTGTTGGGTTCTTTACTTGACAACGATCGCTTACGCTTCATTAATTTGAGGTGTAGTTTGAGCGTTATCAAAAAGTGGCGCCGCTGCCGGGGAATACGGTTGTTAATTAAGTCTGGTGTGTTTATTTGACTCTTAGTCATACTTTCCTGCTTTTACTTTTATTTGTTGTTTTTGTTTATTATAGGGTATATAGTTGTGCATACGGTTGTTTATTAAGTCTGGGGTATCTTGATGAAGTCTGAGTAATCAAGACACCCGCGTCGTGCCGCGATGTTAAATCAGGCGTTGTATGGGAGGCAACCCATAAATTGTTGTTGTATTATAGTCTAATTAATTCGTGGGAAAACCTGTGAGTCACCACCGAGGGTTTTTGTTGCCGTGTTTCTTTTCCCTCCGGTGTGCTATCTAGTAGAACCGGCATGTTTAGGTTGTTATTTTAAATTTTTTAGTGTCTATAGTGATGAGCATGGCGTTTTTCTTGACTAAAAACGAGGCCCCTTTAAAAATTTTCTGGTTTTATACTTATGTTGAAACGATTGACTGTCTGGATCCTTGAATGTCATTGTGTGATTATGATTAGAATGAGTATGCTTAAGCCAAGCGGTTGTTTGATAGTTGGTAGTGATATAGTTTCTTGGTGCCAAGTGTGTGTGAGATTATTGTTATAAATTCTTACTCTGTGCATGCATCTAGAACTTGCCTGGTCTATTTTGTTAAGTTTGAAGTTGGTTGCTTAGGAAAGGATCACAGGCCCTTTTTGTGTGCAGTCCACTTAACCTATAAGGCCGTCCAAATGCAAATAGTCCCTTTGATCCCTGTTTGAGCCATAATTGACCTTGTTCTTTCAATAACCTGTCACCATTCATGTTTAACTTTGAATCCCTATTTTGGCCCTGGTCCTTCCTTGGACATCGTGCACCTCAACGCAGGCAATCAGCCTAAGTTGAGGGTGGCTACTATAGAGGTAAACCCTGTTTTGGCCCTGGTCCTTCCATGGACATTGTGCACCTCAACCCAGGCAATCAGCCTAAGTTGAGGGTGGCTACTACAGGGGTGAATGATAAGAAAAAGAGGATAGTGAAGATTGGTTGTGAATAGAGTGAAAATCCGGGTGTGTGCCTAAGAAAAGAAAAAAAAATAGAGATGAAAAAAAAAAAGATCGAAAAAGAAATAAAAAGAATTGTTAAAATAAAGAGGTCGCACCTGTAGCTAGAAAGAAGGAAATAAAAAGGTGAATAAGGATGGACAAAGTAAGTTATGTGGTAATAAGACGTCGGTAGTTCCAAGGAGGGCTTAGTTACTAACCCCTAAATGTATCCTACCTGCACCCGAAACCTCATTACAAGCCTAAACAAGTCCTGTAGTGATCCTGAGCGGCTTTCTGAAGAACCGAAATAGAATAGTAAGGGCAAGCCTATGGTATCGCATGTGCATTGTTTGAAATCGTTTGTGAGTGTGAGCGCTTACCTAGTCCCAAATCTTGTGTGTGGGATTTCTTTGTGGTGAGGGCACCACGATGTCTGTATTGTCTATTGATTGTTAGGATATCTGCGCGTGTGTACGTAGAATGTTCTATTATATCGGAATGACATGTTTTGATCCTTGCAAGTTAGTGTTTCATACATTCGTGTGCTACGAGGGAGCTTGATTTAATTGAATAAGTTTTGAATGACCATGAGCTGCTATAGACACGAGTTTGTGTTCTTAGTTGAGTCGTATTATTGTTTTATGTTATGTTGCTTAAGGACAAGCGAACGTTTTAAGTTGAGGGTGTTGATGTGATGCCAATTTACGTCACTTTCGACTCCTTTTTACTAAGAAAAATCGTACGTTTTCAAGCAACCGTTGTTGTTTTTGATGTTTTTATGTTGTATTTGTAGGAAATGGAAACAAACACGGAAACGGAAGGAAATACGAGAAAAAGAGGATTCTGCCTAAGAGTGACGGCCTGAGTGACGGCCCGTCACACATGTGACGGTCCGTCACAGTGACCGTCAACTTGAGGCAGTGGTACTGCCTAGCAGTGACGGTCCAGGCGACGGTCCGTCACTGCCTTCACGGTCCGTCAAGCCTGGCCGTCAAGCTTAGGCAGTGGCGCGTCAACGGCTGTCCGCGTGAAGGACTCCTAACCCGTTTTGGATTTGGTTTCTTTGACCCCTATAAATACTCTATGTTAGGTTTTATTTTAGCGAGTTCACCCATTAGTTTAAACACGTTTTTTTAGTTGTTTTTGAGATCAAGAAACACGTTTGCTCTTCTTGAATTCGTGTTCTTGATTCGTTCTTGAGTTCTTGGTTTCTTTTGTTCTTGGATACTTGAAGATTGTCCTCAATATATTGTAAGGATCTCGTTTCTTTATTATTTTATGAACATGACTTTCTTCTTTTCATCTTCAAGCATGAGTAACTAAAACTCCCGCAACTAGGGTTGTGGGAGCCATGGCAAACGTAGCAATATAGATTTCGGGTAGCGTTGGGTTCGATATATGTATTGTCACGTTGTTAATCATACATTATGTCACGTTTTCTAGTGGTTGCAAACATTAGAACATGCCTAGGTTTAATTTGCTTGAGTAAAGAAGTTAAAATCGGGAAACTTGATTAACGACAAGGATTCCAGACTACCAACTCTCGTCTTAAAGATTAATGCCGTAACTGGATTACTCTACTTGATGTTAGGATTGAAATCTAAAAAGCACATCTTTTCGAGGTCGAGAGAATAGAAAAGGAAATTTGTTTATTTGGTCGAGAGACATTTAGACGATACAATTGACGCAATCACATCGTGACACGCATATAGAAAGAACCCGGTTAAGCCTAGGATCGACATTGTTACAAAAGCCATGGTGAACACGTCCCTAGTTCATTCTCTCCTATTGATTATTTCTCTTACATAATTGTTGCTTTTGTTCACGTTGATTACAAAACCCCCCCTTTAATTACCGAAAATAATTGACGACTAGTCACGTACTTCACTAAAGACTTAATCTTCACCATATTCTCTGTGGGATTCGACCCCAACCTTGTTGGGTTCTTTACTTGACAATGATCGCTTACGCTTCATTAATTTGAGGTGTAGTTTGGGCGTTATCAAAAAAGTGGCGCCGTACGACATAAAAACATCAAAAACAACAACGGTTGCTTGAAAACGTACGATTGTTCTTAGTAAAAAGGAGTCAAAAGTGACGTAAATTGGCATCACATCAACACCCTCAACTTAAAACGTTCGCTTGTCCTCAAGCAACATAACATAAAACAATAATACGACTCAACTAAGAACACAAACTCGTGTCTATAGCAGCTCATGGTCATTTCAAAACTTATTCAATTAAATCAAGCTCCCTCGTAGCACACGAATGTATGAAACACTAACTTGCAAGGATCAAAACATGTCATTCCGATATGATAGAACATTCTACGTACACACGCGCAGCTATCCTAACAATCAATAGACAATACAGACATCTTGGTGCCCTCACCACAAAGAAATCCCACACACAAGATTTGGGACTAGGTAGCGCTCACACTCACAAACGATTTCAAACAATGCACATGCGATACCATAGGCTTGCCCTTACTATTCTATTTCAGTTCTTCAGAAAGCCGCTCAGGATCACTACAGGACTTGTTTAGGCTTGTAATGAGGCTCCAGGTGCAGGTAGGATACATTTAGGGGTTAGTGACTAAGCCCTCCTTGGAACTACCGACGTCTTATTACCACATAACTTACTTTGTCCATCCTTATTCACCTTTATATTTCCTTCTTTCTAGCTACAGGTGCGGCCTCTTTATTTTGACAATTCTTTTTATTTCTTTTTCGATCTTTTTCATCTCTTTTTTTTCTTTCTTTTTTTCTTAGGCACACACCTGACTTTTTATTCTATTCACAACCAATCTTCACTATCCTCTTTTTCTTATCATTCACCTCTCTAGTAGCCACCCTCAACTTAGGCTGATTGCCTGCGTTGAGGTGCACAATGTCCAAGGGAGGACCAGGGCCAAAACAGGGTTTACCTCTATAGTAGCCACCCTCAACTTAGGCTGATTGCCTGAGTTGAGGTGCACGATGTCCAAGGAAGGACCAGGGCAAAAATAGGGTTCAAAGTTAAACAGGAATGGTGACAGGTTATTGAAAGAACAAGGTTAATTATGGCTCAAACAGGGATCAAAAAGGGATTATTTGCATTTGGTCGGTCTTATAGGTTAAGTGGACTGCATACAAAAAGGGCCTGTGATCCTTTCCTAAGCAACCAAACTTCGAACTTAACAAAATAGACCGGGCAAGTTCTAGATGCATGCACAGAGTAAGAATTTATAACAATAATCTCGCACACTCTTGGCACCAAGAAACTATATCGCTACCAACTATCAAACAACCGCTCGGTTTAAGCATACTTATTCTAATCATGATCACACAATGACATTCAAGGATCCAGACAGTCAATCGTTTCAACATAGGTACAAAACCAGAAAATTTTTAAAGGGGCTTACTTTTAGTCAAGAAAAACGCCATGCTCATCACTATAGACACTAAAAAATTTAAAATAACAACCTAAACATGCCGGTTCTACTAGATAGCACACCGGAGGGAAAAGAAACACGGCAACAAAAACCCTCGGTGGTGACTCACAGGTTTTCCCACGAATTAATTAGACTATAGTGCCTCCCATACAACGCCTAATTTAACGTCGCGGCACGACGCGGGTGTCTTGATTACTCAGACTTCATCAAGATACCCCAGACTTAATGAACAACCGTATGCACAACTATATACCCTATAATAAACAAAAACAACAAACAAAAATAAAAGCGGGAAAGTATGACTAAGAGTCAAATAAACACACCAGACTTAATAAACAACCGTATTCCCCGGCAACGGCGCCACTTTTTGATAACGCTCAAACTATACCTCAAATTAATGAAGCGTAAGCGATCGTTGTCAAGTAAAGAACCCTAAAAGGTTGGGGTCGAATCCCACAGAGAATATGGTGAAGATTAAGTCTTTAGTGAAGTACGTGACTAGTCGTCAATTATTTCCGGTAATTAAAGGGGGGGGTTTGTAATCAACGTGAACAAAAGCAACAATTATGTAAGAGAAATAATCAATAGGAGAGAATGAACTAGGGACGTGTTCACCATGGCTTTTGTAACAATGTCGATTCTAGGCTTAACCGGGTTCTTTCTATATGCGTGTCACGATGTGATTGCGTCAATTGTATCGTCTAAACGTCTCTCGACCAAATAAACAAATTTCCTTTTCTATTCTCTCGACCTCGAAAAGATGTGCTTTTTAGATTTCAATCCTAACATCAAGTAGAGTAATCCAGTTACGGCATTAATCTTTAAGACGAGAGTTGGTAGTCTCGAATCCTTGTCGTTAATCAAGTTTCCCGGTTTTAACTTCTTTACTCAAGCAAATTAAACCTAGGCATGTTCTAATGTTTGCAACCACTAGAAAACGTGACATAATGTATGATTAACAACATGACAATACATATATCGAACCCAACGCTACCCGAAATCTATATTGCTACGTTTGCCATGGCTCCCACAACCCTAGTTGCGGGAGTTTTAGTTACTCATGCTCGAAGAAGAGAAGAAAGTCATGTTCATAAAATAATAAAGAACCGAGATCCTTACAATATATTGAGGACAATCTTCAAGTATCCAAGAACAAAAGAAACCAAGAACTCAAGAACGAATCAAGAACACGAATTCAAGAAGAGCAAACGTGTTTCTTGATCTCAAA
>QJPP01006123.1:0-18524 GCA_003996215.1 Jaltomata sinuosa | reverse complement strand
GTTCAAGTTTCCTAATATTCTCAATTTCAAGTGGGTTAGCTTCAATCAAGGTATCTGGGTATTCAACAATGGGTTCCTTTCACCCTTGTGCCCAAAACCCCAATCCTCAAATTGAATTATGAACTTGTGAAATTAGAGTTTTGATCTAAATTGGGGAAAACTTATGAAATCAGTTTCTCTGCTTAAATTAATAGTTTCTTATTGCTTAATTATGATTTGATCATGATTCCTCCATTGGTCTTAAAAGCCCAAGCATTAAAGTTGCTTTCTAGCATGATCCCATTGAATTGCATGTTTTCAAGAGAAATTTGACACGATTAGATATCATGACCTTTCTTGTATTTATGAAATTGCATGTCTAATTCTTCAAGTATGAAATAAGAAAGGTAAAGCATGATTTGAATTATAGCTATGCTAAGTAGTTAAGAGTAGGAATTTGAATTGCATGGCATCAGATATGTCTTATTGCTTTTCAAACAGTTTTGGACATCAGATATGTCCCTATGTTTTATGAGAGGTTTGGCATCTAGATATGTGTACCTAAGCTATGAACAGATTTGACATCAGATATGTCATAAGTTATGATCATTTTTGGCATCAGATATATCACCAGTATTATGAGCTATACGTATATGTTTTGGGAGTAGTATTTATCACCGAGTTGTAAAGGGTGAGAGTACCCTTAGTCCCAGAAATATGTGCCCCCATAGGATTATAAGTCCCCTCTGTTGGGCATTATATTTAGTGATCATGCCACAGTCATGCCTTTATACCTTGGCAAGGTATATTGAGTCGTCTCGATGGGGAATATACATCGGATTCCATGTAGCTCACATGGTCTATGTCAGTTGGAGAACCTCCCTCAGAAATAGTTTATGCTTTAAAAATGTATTTGACTCTTATTCAGGTTTCAAACTCTTTGTTTATGATCATGTTTCCAGCTTGTGGTATTTTATAGAGTCATTTGCATCCAGTTTTAACTTTAAAGCATGATTTTGATTGTTAAAGCATACTTAGCATGTTTTCGTCATGTTCATGCATATCTCACATACTCATTACATTCTATAGTACTGACGCATATCTTGTGCTACATCCTCTTGATGATGCAGATTCAGGTTCTATACCTCAGGTACGTGGCTAGTTAGTGCAAGCTTTCTAGCTTATCCAATTGGTGAGTCCTTATCCTGCGAGGGCCAGAGTTATGAGTTATCTTCCTTATGTCTTTTATGTTGGATTCTGAGTTAGTTGGGGTTTGATCCCATTAACTCATATTTCCAGATTTAGAGGCTTCAGACACAGTTAGTTGTATTTTCTGGATTTGGGTTCTTGTAGACCTTATGATATTCAGTTATGGATCCCCATTATCTCTTATTATGTTTACTCTTGTCTTTTGTTATTCTTGAGTATGCTATGACAAAGGGTTAATCTAGGGCACTTGTGTCTGGATCTCATGTTATGCCTAAGGGGTAGCCTCAGGGTGTGACAGGTTTGATTATTGTATATTATTCAGGCTTTAACTTCCACATAGTATTATTTAGTTTATATTGTATTCATAGTGTCATGAAAGGCCATGGGTTAGCTTAGGGTCACTCATGACACTAAGAACTATATCACATCTAGTGTGTAAGCGTGGAGCATGACAAACATGGTATCAGAGCATCAAGTTTAATGTGTCCTACGGTGTCTGAAAGCCGCGTTAAGTCGAGTCATGAAGCACACCACACTTTTGAGAAAGAGGCCATGAGACATTTTTAGGAAAAATTTCCTTTCTTTCTTGTCCGTATCATGCGATAGAGTGTGAACTTTATTTAATCTTCTTCTAACTCATGCTCTATGCATTTACAGACAATGCCTCCCATAAGAGTAAAAGGAAGGAGAAATAGAAATGAGAATGGTAACATAAACGGAAACTAGCAATCACCACCAGTCCCACCAGACCCTTTGAACGAACAAGTCACTCAAGCTGAGTATATGGCTACTTTATAGGTGCTAACTCAGGCCAAGACCACCCAGGTGAACCAGCAGGTTATTGCACCAGTCAATCCGAAGGGTAACATAGCAGTAGCTAGAGTTCGAGATTTCACTCGGATGAATCCTCATGAGTTCCATGGTTCTAAAGTTGAGGAGGATCCACATTAGTTCATTGATGACATTCAGATGTTTACTGAAATCATGGGTGTCACTCCAATTAAGAGTGCAGATTTAGCTACTTATTAGTTGTAAGAAGTGGCTCACACTTGGAATAAGCAGTGGAAGGAAGTTAGGGTTGCAAATGCAAGCCCAATAGATTGGGATCAGTTTGTGGATGCATTTCTGGATAGTTTCTTCTCAATTGAATTGAGGGAAGCCAAGGTTCAATAGTTCATTAACTTGATATAGGGTGACATGAGTGTGAAAGAGTATTCTCTTAGATTTACTCAGCTTTTGAAGTATGCTCCGACAAAAGTGGATGACTCTAGAGCCCGCATGTGTAAGTTTATATCGAGTGTTTCAAAGGACGTGGTTAAAGAATGTAGACCTGATATGTTATTTACATAGATAGATATTTCCAGTTTAATGAATCATGCCCAGTACATTAAGGAAAAAACATCAAGAAGAGGGATAAAGAGAGTAAGAGGGCCAGAATAAGTAGCCTTAATATTTCTTAACAGAGGTTAGATGGTGGTAATCATTCTCAAATCATCAGAAATCTTCAGCTCCAGTCCTATCCTCTACTAGTGCCCTAGTACCTAAGTTCAGATAGTATCATCGCGATAGGGTACTAGGCTCTAAGTTCTAGGGTAGTGTCACTAGTGGGTGTACTCATCCGGTTTGCAAGAAGTGTGGTAGAAACTGCCAAGGTGAGTGTATGGCCGACAGTGGTAATTGTTTTAGGTATGGTAAGCCAGGTCATAGGTTGAGGGAGTGTCCAGTGGTTTCACAGTGAGGTAGTGATGCTCGCAAGCAGAATCAGACTAACTCTTCAGTAGCCCTAGCAGGTCGCCTGACTCAGCAGCGTGCCTTATCTAGTGCAGGTGGCAATCAACACCAAAATAGACTTTATGCACTCCAGGCTCAATAGGATCAAGAGGGTTTCCTCGATGTAGTCATTGGCACATTGGGAGTCTTTCATATTGATGTAATTGCATTGTTAGATCCTGGAGCCACACTTTCTTTTCTAACCCTTTATATAGTAGTAGACTTCAGTGTCAGTCCTGAAATTCTCTCAAAAACTTTCTCAGTTTCTACTCATGTCGGTGATTCAGTTATAGCCCGACGGGTCTACAGAAATTGCCTAGTCACAGTTTCTCAGAAAGTCACCTCAATTAACCTTGTAGAGTGAGATATGACTGACTTTGATGTTATTCTTGGCATCGATTGGCTACATTATTATTATGACTCAGTCGATTGTAGAAATAGAGTAGTTCAGTTTCAATTTCCTAATAATTCAGTCCCCCAGTGGAAGGGTAGTACCTCAATGCCTATAGATCAATTTGTCACTTACTTTAAGGCCAGAAAAATAATTTCTAAAGGGTGTATCTACCATCATTTTCGGGTTAAGGAATCAAAGTCCGAGACCCCAACTCTTCAGTCCATCCCAGTGGTTAATGAATTCCCAAAAGTGTTTCCCAAAGATCTGCTTGGAGTTCCTCCCGAGCGACAAAATGACTTCAAAATAGATCTTCTTCCAGATACCTAACCTGTTTCAATTCCACCTTACAAAATGGCTCCAGTTGGGCTTAAGGAATTAAAGGAGCAGCTTAAAGACCTTATAGATAAAGGCTTTATTAGGCCCAATATCTCTCCATGGGGTTCTCTAGTTCTTTTCATGCGTAAGAAAGATGGTTCTCTCAGAATGTGCATCGACTACCGTCAGTTGAACAAGGTCACAATCAAGAATAAGTATCCTATTCCTAGGATTGATGACTTGTTTAACCAGCTTCAGGGTGACAGTTATTTCTCCAAGATAGGCCACAGGTCTAGTTATCATCAGCTCATAGTTAGATAGCATAACATTCTAAAGATAGTCTTTAGAACTCAGTATGGTCACTATGAATTTGTAGTTATGTATTCTGGACAAATGAATGCTCCTGCAACTTTTATGGACTTGATAAACAGGGTGTTCAAGCAGTATATGGAATATTTTTATCATTGTCTTTATAGATGACATTCTTGTTTATTCTTGGAGTGAAGAGGAGCATGCAAACCATCTGAGGGTTGTGCTGCAAACTCTCAAGAATCGCTAGTTATTCATCAAGTTCAGTAAGTGTGAGTTCTGGCTACAGCCAGTCACCTTTTTGGGACATGTGGTGTCTAAGAATGACATTTGAGTAGACTCGTAGAAGATCGAGGTAGCCAAGAACTGGCCTAAACCTACTTCTCCGATAGACATTAGAAGCTTTTTAGGTTTGGCTTATTACTACAGAAGGTTTTTTAGGGGTTTTCATCCATAGTTTCCCCATTGACTAGGTTGACTCAGAAAAATGTCAAGTTTCAGTGGTCAGATGAGTGTGAGCAGAACTTCAAAAAACTAAAAACTAGGTTGACCACAACTCCAATTTTGATTCTACCAGAGGGTTCATATGGGTTCATTGTGTATTATGATGCATCTAGAGTTGGATTAGGTTGTGTTTTGATACAGTATGGTAAGGTCATTGCCTATGCCCTAGACAACTTAAGATTCATGAGAATAAATATCCAACTTATGACCTTGAATTTGCAGCAGTTGTTTTTTCCTTGAAGATTTGGAGACATTATTTATATGGTATCTATGTAGATGTGCTTACCGACCATAAAAGCCTAAGTATGTGTTCACTTAGAAGGAGTTAAATCTTTGTTAGAGAAGGTGGCTAGAGTTTCTCAAGGACTATGATATGAGTGTGCTATACCATCCGGGTAAGGCTAATATAGTGGCTGACACACTTAGTAGGTTATCTATGGGTAGTGTGGCACAGGTAGAGAAAGAGAAAAAGGAATTGGCTGAGGATGTTCATAGGCTTGCTCGTCTAGGGGTATGCCTTACAGACTTAGCAAATGGCGGTGTTATAGTTCAGAATGGGTGAGAATCTTCTTTCGTAGTTGAGATAAAAAAGAAGCAAGATAGTGATCCCATCTTACTTCAGTTGAAAGGAGAAGTCCATCAGTAGTGAGTAGAGGTTTTATCCCAAGGGGGAGATAGTGTACTTTTCTATTAGGGTCGGTTATTTGTTCCTAACATGGATGAGTTGAGGCAGTGAATCTTGATAGAGGCTCACAACTCTAGATATTCCATTCATCCCTTTGCCACCAAGATGTATCGTGACCTATGGGAAGTTTTTTGGTGGAATAGAATGAAGAGGGACATTGTAGATTTCATGTCCAAGTGTCTGAGTTGCAAGCAAGTAAAGCTAGAGCATCAGAGACCAGGAGGTATAACTCAGGATATTGACATTCCTATGTGGAAGTGGGAAGTTATCAATATAGATTTTGTTATAGGTTTATCTTGTGCTCATAGACAGCACGATTTGATTTGGGTGGCAGTAGACAGGATGACTAATTCATCCCACTTCTTGGCGATCAAGACTACTGATTCAGTTGAGGATTATGTCAGGCTCTACATCCATTAGTTAGTCAGACTACATGGGGTTCCTTTGTCTATCATCTCAGATAGGGGTACTCAATTTACATCTCAGTTGTAGAAGTCATTTTAGAATGGTCTTAGTACTCAAGTGAATCTCAACACTGCGTTTCATCAGCAGACAGATATCCAAGAAGAGCCTACAATCCATACCTTAGAGGATATGTTGAGGGCCTGTGTGATCGATTTCAAAGGTAATTGGTATGACCACCTACCTTTTAGAGAGTTCACCTACAGTAACAACTTCATTTCAGCATCCAGATGGCTCATTATGAGGCATTCTATGGGCAAAGGTGTAGATCACCTATTAGCTAGTTTGAGGTAGGTGAAGTAGCCTTGGCAGGGCTAGATTCAGTTCGTGAGACTATGGGAAAATTTCATCTCATCAGGGAGAGATTGAAGGCTGCTCAGAGTCACTACAAAAACCTATACAGATGTGAAGAGAAGGGACTTAGAGTTTGAGGTTGATGATTGGGTGTTTCTGAAAGTTTCACCTATGAAAGGAGTCATTAGATTTGTTAAGAAGGGGAAGCTTAGTCCTTGCTATGTAGGTCCCTATAGGATTCTATGGAGGCTGGCAAGGTGGCTTATGAGTTAGAGTTGCCCACAGACTTAGCATCAGTACACCCAGTCTTTCATGTATCCTTGTTGAAGAAATGCATTGGTGATCCAACCTTAGTTGGGCCATTGGAGAGTCTGGGTGTGAAAGACAGTCTCTCTTTCTAAAAGGTCCCAGTCCAGATTCTTGATCATCAGGTTTGTAGGTTGAGAAATAAAGGGGTTGCTTCGATGAAAGTCCTTTGGAGAAACCAGTCAGTTGAGGGAGCTACTTGGGAAGCAGAAGCAGCTATGATGGACAAGTACCCTCACTCTTTTATTTTGATTTAGCTCCAGCTTGAGGTAATAGTTCCTCCCCAGTTTTCTCAGTTTCCTTATTAGTATTCCCCTCAGTTTCATGTTCTGTCAGCTATTCTTATATTTTCAGTATACAATCATGTCTCATGACTTCAATTTAGTTATATTTCTGTTAGAATTCAGTCATTATCCCAGTATTTCAGCTCTTAGGACTCAGTTTGAGGGAAGTAGCTCCTTTTTTACTATTTTTTCCTAGTTAAGTCTTCATTCGAGGATGAATGATCTCAATAGGGAGATATTGTAACACCTCAAAATTCAAACCAACATTTAGACTTAAAAATTAGGATGGTTTCTGCAAGATTCAAGCCCCATGGGATGTTGGCCTCACTGTGGGAGCTGAACCAGCTCCTCAGTCCCGATAGGTAGCCACTATGGCCATTACAAGTCCGATGGGCCATGGGAACCTATGATGGGATTCCACCAGTGGATCGACTAGCCACCATCAGCCCAACACCTAAGGCCATGTGTTGTAGGAAGTCCCACGGTCCATGGGCCTCAGTTGTGGGAAAGGTCTATAAGACCAGCCCAATCGGCCCCAATCCGACGATCCCCACCACGGGTCGTGGTAGGTCTAACGTGATATCAAGTAGCCCAATTGGTGGGAAAATATTTGAACCTTTCAATTGAAGTTAGGGGTATTCTGGTGTTTTTCCTACCCTTTTAAATCCTACACTAAGTCATTTTTGGTATATTTTAAGAGGTTTTAATCAGAATTAGTCTAGTTTTCATCCATTCCATCAGTTCAAGTTCTGAAAGAGAGAAATAATGCTCTCAGACCTAGGGTTTTCTTCCTCAAAGCTTCAGAACTCTATCTCCAGTTCATGAATCTTCTTCTACTATGTATGTGGGATTTCATCAATGGGTTTCCTTTCACCCATTGACTCCAGAAATTAACTCAATTCTTCAGTTTAGTTCATTCTTCAGAGTCTAGGGTTTCATGAACATTATGAATTCCTTTGTGCTTCAGTTTCTTATCATGAATTAACCTTGAATACATGTTTTCCTTAAATTTTAGCATCTTTGTATACTCAAAATCCACGAACCCTTAGCATATTGAACTACTCATGGTTTTGAGCTTGTGTCAAGAGATTTCACAAATTCCCTAGATTTTAGCATTGTCATGAGTAGTTGCATTCTTAAGAGATAGGGGGTTATGAACACTCGATGACTTAGAATTTCATGCATTGTTAGTCAAAATACTCAGTCCTTCAGAATTACATGATTTGGAATTCTTTCGGATTAAGTATTTACCTTTAATTCTCAGAACCTCAGTATTATTGAGCTATTCAGTATATCAACTTTTATTCAGTTAAGAGTAGTACTTAGCACCAAGCAGATGCAGGGATTAAGGCTCACCCATCAGCTAGGCTGGGACCTTTAGTAGAAGTTCCTAAGTCCCAGAACTATGGTGCCGCTGTAGGTTCTAAAGGGTCACCTATCAAACTAGGCTTGATACGCTAGTCCTTTTGGACATCAGTTTAGTGGATCCACGTCAGTCAGTGATTATACCCTTGGTAAGGTATGGAACATCCTTCTAGCTGGGGTTATAGGTTCGACTCCGATTAGCTCAGATTGGGGTATGTCAGTTAACAGTATCACCTACAGACCTTATATTCAGTTTATTCAGTATAGTATTGTTCAGCTACATGTTCAGTTATTTGGTCATTGCATCAACTTACATGCCTCAGTTTCATGTGGAGCTTATCCTCTCACATTCATCATACATAGAATAGTGCATATCTCACATGCTCAGTATATTCAAAGTATTGATCACATACTTTATTTGTGTTATATTGCTTTATAATATAGGTTCCTTTGTTCAGCATCCAGCTCGCAATTTGCACAATCTCCTATCATCTTAGCAGAGTGTTTGGTGAGTCCTCATATTTTGAGGACAAAGATTATACTTATTCTTTTATTTGTTCATTCAGTTTTTAGATACTTTAGAGTTAGCTGGGAGTTTGTCCCAACAACTCATCTTAGTAGAGGCTTTCAGACGATAGTAAATGTTCAACTTTATGTTATGTTATGTTTAGGTGAAATTTTCTTTTGATTTGATTATTGACGTTTGGTTTGATTATTCTATATTATTCAGACTTCAAGTTCTGCATAGTATTATTCAGTTTATATAGTATTCTTAGTGTCATGCCAGGCTATGGGTTAGCTTGGGGTCACTCATGACTCTAAGTACTATGTCGCATCCAGGGTGTAGGCTCAGGGCGTGACACTAGTTAACACCAGTAATTGATTAGTTGGTGCTTATATGATATGAGACCATATTATAATATCTATGAGGTTAAGGAGGTTGTAGAAACTTTCGAAAGTAATTTTGGGTTAGTGGAACTCCAGATATCGCATTTGACATAAAGGGGTTAATTCGATATGTCAATATCTGAAAGTGTGTTGCAAAATTTATAAAAATCTAGGATTGATGGACTTTCAGTCTTGCCTAGGCTGCTATAGCGGGAGACAAGCTTCTACTATGAGCCCTCTTTAGTAGGAATTTTCTCGCTATAGTGGAAGTCAGCTTTGATCAATTCTGCCATAGCGGGCAGATCCCCCTATAGAAGGAACCGGGTTGTTATAGCGCGATGCCCACTGTTAAATGCAGTTTTAGACTTAAAATTTTATTTTCATTCTAGTTCTGTTCCAGAGCTGGGAAGGGCAATTTAGGGGGAAAACATCAGTTTCCACTCAAAATCCTTCATTGAGGTAAGTTAATCCACCCGTTTAACTAGTTTTTTGATAATTAATCCTTAGAATCACTAGGTTTTGATTATGGGGGAAGATTTGACTTGATCTAGGCTGATTTTCTATTGTAACTTAGGGAAAAGAAGGTGTAATCCTTGGGTTTTGGTCAAGGGTGGATAATTTATAGTTGCATTCTTAGAAATCCTTCTTGTAAACATGAATTTGGTAGAATTAAGGTGGAAAAAATATAGAAAACCCTAGTATAATGGAATGATCATGATTTTCACCTTGGGGTTATGGGATTAGGTTATAATCCTTGTATTTGTTAGGTCATTATTGAATGGTGATTACATTATTGTTTTTAAACTACAATCAAGCTGAAATGGCAAGAAAGGGCAAGGCTCAAGTTTGTTATAGAAGTGAAAGGCTTGGATTGAGGTAGGTGATGGTTGAGTTGTAATGAGACTCAATTTAGTTTATGTGTTCATGTTAACTGCCTTTTTGTCTACTTGTTGCTATGCATGCTGTAAATGTTAGCTTGTTAGATAATATTACAAATGTTTAATCACTTGAAATGAGATTGTGTAAAAAAGCTCATTTTAAAGTGCAATTGTGGTTGTTTAATCTCATATTGTGATTGTACGTTTTATGACATGAGTTGATATTATGAGATGAACCGGTAAGGGTCATTGTCATGGAATTGGTGGAACTCAGAGAGTATAAAGGTGAGGACATTCGAATAAGGGTGGTGTAACATTGGTTTGAGATAAGGGTGGCAGACACTAATTGTTTGGGTTATTTGGTATATGGACTGAGCTTTTCCTCTGCAGGTCATGGCTAGTAGGAATTTATAATATCTATAGCATGTGTGTATGTCACGACCCAATTTCTCGGTCATGATGGCACCTACAACCCCCGGTAGGTGAACCAATCCCCGTAGCCCAGAACAGTTAGCAATGGGCTACTATCTAACAAGTAAGGGAACAAGACGAAGAGAATAGATAAAAGGAATATAAATATATACATATGCGGAAACTAAACCAAACCCCAAGACCTGGTATCATAGTATAGAGCCAAACTACATACATGGAGTGCAAATAAACCAAAACTATATATACAGATGTCTCTAAATGGTAATAGAGTACATGAAGCAAAAGATAAACTAAAGCTAAGCTCCGATCGCCAAGAGCTCACCCTCAGCCTGAAGTAGTCCTCACAGATCTCCAAGCACGAATCACAGTGATCTAACGGCGATGGCCCACGCTAAGATCTGCACCCAAAGATGCAGGGGGTAGGGGTGAGCACCAAATGCGAAGCATAAGGTACCCAGTAGGTATCATAGGCCGACTGGCACATATAAGATAAAAGCGCAGTAATAGACAGAATAGAAGCAAGCAGTCACAGAAATCAACGAAAGGTACACAGGAACTAGCCCAGAGGGAAATCAACAGAACCACATGTGAGGCTAGTAAGCAGAATATACACACCATAGGCACAGGTGAAAGTAAGAAATAACGCACCTGGGGTCCTTGCAATAACAGTGTATACATAATAAGTTTACGAAATGGACGGTATACCGGTAACCTCAAGTGTAAGAAGAGGGAAAGAGTAATGATAGGCATGCTCAGAGACATGAAGCAAACTCAACTAATCATATCAATCTAAAAACCAGAAACTAACAGTCTAGCAGTAACCAATTTCATACTTAACCGTAACAGGGAAACAATTCTGTAAGTAAATAGCAAAATTCTGCCTACAGTCCCTTGGCCACCTATACAACCGAGGAACACAAACAAGTGAAAACAAACCCTCCAGCATCCCATACTACCGGAGCGTACAATCAACAAACAACAAACAAGGGTGGAGCCTCAAACAATGAATGATATGATGCATGAAGATCTCAAGTGAAATGGTATCTCTGTATGTACCTCCTCCGGCGCCGATCCGGCCCAGCAGGTAGGTTCCATGAAAGGATACTGCTCGTATACCTCTACTCCACCGTATACCCCTCCTCCGGCACACGCAGCCTGTAGCCCCTGGCCCGTATGGCAAGGTCCATGGAGGTCCCATACCCCATACTAAAACTAAGTATCAACACATGTCGTCCGAAAGCAAGTCCGGGATCAAGATAGAGACCCAGTCTGGAATATGCATGCCCAGACCCTGTCCAGGACTAAAGTAGTAGGAAAGTATCTCAAAAAACCCCCCTCCAAGGGTGCCCTGGAATAACCGGGTCTAAACAGTAAAAAGTCATCTCAGGTGCTCGGTCCGACCGAGGCTAAAAATCATCTCAAGTAGCAAGAAAACTCAATTAGCACCCCGGCCCTGCCGAGTCTAGCGTTAATCGTAAAACTGATGATTTAAACATAATTTTACTTTTCTTTATCCAGAAAAATTCATAAGTTAAATCAAACCATTTCCAAATTATTTCCATAAAAAACGGGCCCTCCGGGCCATGCAAGGTTTAGAAAATAGTGCCAGTAGGCCCGAAGCCAAAACCATAGTAAAACATGGATAAAACCTCTTTATATGCATGGAAATAGTATGATCACACACAATAGCTGCCCAGCAGCTCACAATCAACCTATCGACCCTGCACAGGCCCACAGCTACTCAGCAAGCATAACCAGCCTAGAAGGATAATTCTATGCCCGGGACTCGCGGACATTCCCAAAATCCCACCTTCTATGTTCCAGAGTCAACAAGGCCTCACAGGACCACAAGGGTAAATAAAATATATCGGCAAATACTACAAGCAACGGAGAAACAAAAGAAGGCGGACATGAATAAAGCGGTCGAGGTCTGTGGTACCAACCTAATAAACCAACCCAAGGATGCCCATTAATACAATTTTATCCTATATATGCGAAGTCTAGGGAAAATAAACTGTAACCTACCTGTCGTTCGATGACAAACTGGTAGAACGACGATGTCCACGCTCGAACCGCTCCAAGAAACTCCGAAATGAAATCAAACTCGAAATTAGGCTTGAATAACTTGACGTAGATAATCGATTTTCTTTTCGGTGATCCAATAAATTATCAAGATCTTACTTATTGGAACCAACCTTTAACGTGACAACAGAATGATACACTGTGGCAGTTTTGCACCAAAATTACGTACCCAAGAAGTATAATGTAAGTTTGGCAGCCAATACCATAGCAATTTGTTCCAATTATTTAAGTGAATGGCAGCAATTAACATAGTAATATGTTGAAATGATTAAAGTGAATGGGACACTTGGCAGCCTACCATGTATGATACATTGTGTGTCCCTCCCCTCCACTTCCACGTGGAAGTGGGGTTGTTTAACACCCCATCACCTACTCTGTTATATAAATATTCGGGTATTGCATAAATTCATGGTATAATAAATATAATTTTTGAATATACCATAATTATTAGAAAATTATTTCGAATAAAACCTACTATATTATAATAATAAATTTTAACATAACTAAATTTACTATCTCCGTTAAAATATTACAATGTATAAAAACCTTATAAAATAAATACATATACAGTTATATCGCAACAAAAATATTTTTCATAAACCTTTAAAATATTTGAAAAGGTAATAATAATATAATTTTTACCAAATTCAACTTTTAAATAAAATATTTTCAAATATACGCGATGTTAATAAAATTCTTAAATTTAAGTTCGCAACTCACCATCGCACGATTTTGATACTCAAGAACTCTCTCGGAATCCTCCTTTATATTTTCTCACTGTTTCGGAACTGAAATGGCATTTTAAAATGTGAAGTTGAGGCTTAAATCGATTTTGACCCGACCCGATTCGAGACCCGGTTCGCAACCCATTTTCTGCCAGACAGTCCGCGGTAAAACAGTCATAACTTTTTATTACGAGATCCGTTGGATGTGAGGTTTTGTGCGTTTGAAACTAGACTCGTAGACCTTCGATTTGGTATTTCGGGGGACTTCTAACTCTTTATATATTGAGAGGAAAGCCCTGAGACATTTTACCTAAAGTTCAGGAAATTTGTTAAAGGAACTTACGATAACTTTTTCCGACTTACTTGTCTTCAAAACTTATCATACGACCAAACAAATGGACCCGGCACTGAAATACCGGTCCTGACAAGCCTTAAGTGACTTGGGGCCGCTACAAACAGCTCTAACGGTTAAGGGGAAATGTATACGTGGAAATAACTGGAAGGGTCATTACATCATCCATTACTAAAAAGGACTTTCGTCCTCGAAAGTCAAGGTCAAGGGGGTACCTAAAGGCTAAAATAGTTGCGGATACTGAGCCCGCATATCTCTCTCAGTCTCCCAGGTAGCCTCCTTGACTGGATGGTGCCTCCACTGAACCTTAACAACCGGGATCTCTCGAGACCTCAATCTCCTGACATCTCTGGCCAAAATAGCTGCTGGCTCCTCAACAAAGGCTAAACCCTCACCCAATTGAACTGAATCCCACTGTAACACATGAGACTCATCTGGGACATACCGACGCAACATCGAAACATGAAATACAGGATGTATAGCTGAAAACATCGGAGGCAAGGTTAACTGATAGGCAACGCTACCAACCCTCTGAAGAATCTCAAACGGCCCAATGCACCTGGGGCTAAGCTTGCCCCCCTCTACCAAATCTCATCACGCCCTTCATGTGCGATACACTGAGAAACACCAAGTCAACGACACTAAACTCCAAGGCACGAAGCGTACGATCAGTAGAACTCTTCTGCCTGCTCTGAGCTACCCGAAGTCTGTCCTGAATCACTCGGACTCGGTCTAAGGAATCTCGAAGCAAATCTGTGCTCTGTGGCCTAGAATCAAAACCATCAAACCAACCTACTGGTGATCTGCAACGCCTGCCATACAAAGCCTCAAAAGATGCAATGCCAATACTCGAATGGAAGCTGTTATTATAAGCAAACTCTGCCAAGGGAACAAACTGATCCCAAGAACCTCCAAAGTCAAGAATACAGGCCTGAAGCATGTCCTCCAGAATCTGAATGGTCCTCTCAGACTGGCCATCTGTCTGAGGGTGGAAAGCGGTACTAAGATAAACCTCTGTACCCAAATCTCGCTGAATAGCCCTCCAAAACTGAGATGTGAACTGAGTGCCACGGTCTGAAATGATAGAAGCTGGGACCCCGTGCAACCGAACAATCTCACGAAGGTAGATCTGAGCTAACCTCTCTGCGCCATAAGAAGTCTGAACCGGCAAGAAATGTGCTGACTTAGTCAGCCTATCAACAATCACCCATATGGAATCAAACCCATGAGAAGTACGTGGCAACCCAACAACAAAGTCCATAGTAATCCCTTCCCACTTCCACTCAGGAATAGGAAGTCGCTGCATCAAACCACCAGGTCTCATGTGCTCGAACTTAACCTGCTGACAGTTCAAGCACCGAGATACAAACTCCGCTATATCTCACTTCATACCACTCCACCAGTAAAGCTGTCTCAAGTCCCTATACATCTTTGTTGTGCCAGGGTGAATGGAGTATCTAGTACAATGTGCCTCATGAAGTATCAACTGAATCAAATCACTAATCCTCGGAACACATAGGCGACTATCAAACCTCAGAACCCCATCTGAATCTAGAGTAGCCCGACTGGTCCCACCCTGAACAACCCGATCACGAAGGTCACACAACTGCCGATCCTCAAACTGACGGCTCTGAATCTGATCAATCAACGTAGAACGAACCTCAATACTGGCGAGAACTCTGCTAGGATCCGACCACTGAAATGGGATATCCTTCCTAGTCAGCATAGTCAAGGGTGCTGCAATGGAAGAAAATCCCTCAACGAACTGTCTGTAGTAACCTGCTAACCCAATAAAGCTGCGAACCTCAGTAACAGTAGTAGGTCTAGGCCACTCACAAACCACTGAAATCTTTCCCGGATCAACCCTAATCCCATCCTTAGACACCACGTGCCCTAGGAATGCAACTGACTCAAGCCAAAACTCACACTTTGAGAACTTTGCATAAAGCCGATGATCTCTCAAAGTCTGGAGTATAACCCTCAAGTGTTGCTCATGCTCATCTCTACTATGCGAGTATACCAAGATGTCGTCTATAAAAACTATCACAAATGAGTCCAAATACGGGCCAAGAACCCTGTGCATCAAGTTCCTAAAGGCTGCGGGGGCATTAGTCAACCCAAAAGACATCACCAGGAACTCATAATGGCCATAACGTGTCCTGAATGCTGTCTTAGGGATGTCCTCCTCCCTAATCCTCAACTGATGGTAGCCAGACCTCAAATCAATCTTCGAAAACACGACTGAACCCTGAAGCTTGTCAAACAAGTCATCAATCCTCGGTATCGGATACCTATTCTTCACTGTCACCATATTCAGCTGCCGATAATCAATACACATGCGCATCGACCCATCCTTCTTCTTCACGAAGAGAACAAGAGCACCCCAAGGTGACACACTAGGTCTAATAAACCCCTTAGCTAACAGATCCTGGAGCTGCTCCTTAAGATCCCTCAACTCAGCAGGAGCCATACGGTAAGGAGAAATAGAAATGGTCCTGGTTCCCGGCTATATCTAAAAAGCAAAATCAATATCTCTCTCAAGTGGAAGGCCTGGCAGGTCGATAGGAAACACATCGAGGAAGTCTCTAACTACAGGAACAGATCAGGAGAAGTGGGGTCAGCACTAACATCTCGAACATATGCTAGATAAGCTAAACACCCACGGGAAATCAGCTTTCTAGCTCGAAGACAAGAGATGATCCCAGATGGTGCATGGCTAACAGAACCCTGCCACACAACCGGGGATACACCGGGCACAGCTATGGTAATGGTCTTGGCATAATAATCCAAAACCACACGGTGAGGGGATAACCAGTCCATGCCTAGTATCACATCAAAATCTAGCATATCAAGAATTATCAAATCACCCCAAGTCTCTGAATCACCAACAGATAACATACAGGATCTCACAATCCGATCCACTACTAAAGAATCTCCTACTGGGGTCGAAACAGAAACAGGAACAGATAATGGCTCACTAGCCAACCCAAACAAGGCACAAAGTAGGCAGATACATATGAACAAGTGGATCCAGGATCAAATAAAGCCATAGCAGACTGATGGCACACAGAAATTGTACCTGTAATCACAGCATCTGAGGCCTCTGCCTCTGGTCTCCTAGAGACCGCGTAAAACTGACGACGACCTCCACCTGCCCGACCGCCATCCCTACCACCTATTCTGCCACGCGGATCACCACCTCTACCTTGATGACCACCCCCTCTAGCGGGAGACCGAACTGCTCATAAAGGCTCGGCCAACTGAATTGTACCCTGCTGAGGGCAATCTCTAGCAAAATGACCCATCGCACCACAAGTAAAACAAGCCCCTGACGTCCTACTCAGTCGAGATAAACCAAAAAATCCCGTATGACCACCATGACCTGATTCCCCAGAAACTGTACCCCTCGAAGACTGGCTGTCATAGCCCTGATGGCTGCTCTGACCCTGCTCGAACTGGGTACTACCGAAAGTCTGAAGGGAAGCCTGAACCGGTCGGCTGGACTGACCCTGGTACTGCTGTGGCTGATAACTCCGGCTCCACTAGCCAGGACCTCTACCACCATATCTGGAACCACTATAGACACCCTGATGTCGAGACCTCTTATCTCTGGACCCCTGATCATGTCGCTGTAAGTCCTCCACAGTGCGGGCATAGTCTACAATAGCCTGGAATGACCGACCACTGGCAATCAATATCTCAGCTGTCTGCCTGATCTCTGGCCTCAAACCCCATACAAATCTATGAATCCTATCTGCCTCGGTAGGAATGATCATAGCTCCAAACGGTGCTAGCTGATGAAAACGGGTCTCATACTCCGAGATAGTCGTAGACCCCAACACAAGGTGAGTAAACTGCTCCCTGCGACGCTCGCGATCACTCTGGGGTAGGAACTTGGCCATAAAGGCCTCATAAAACTCAAAGCAGGTCAAAGGAGGTGACGATGGTGGTCTACAAGCAACCTGGGCCCTCCACCATAACTTCGCTGGGCCCCCTACCTGATAGGTAGTATAACCAACCCCGTGAGTCTCCAACAAACCCAAATGATGCAACATCTCCTCACAGGTAGTAATAAAGTCATGTGGATCCTGTCCAGAAGTACCAGCAAACCTTGGAGGTGCTAACCTCAAAAACCTACCCAACGCCTTCTGCTCTATCTCTATCATAACTAGGCGATGAGCAAGAGGCTGTGCAACAGATAGAACCGGAATGACCTCCGCACGAGGAGCCATAGTAGCCGGCTGCGCTCCTAAGCTCTGTGCACCGAGGGTTGCCCCCTGAGCGGATGTCTGCGCTACCTCAGAAGGCCGCTCTCCAATCACACCCAAAAGCTGTAATAGTAATCCCCGAATATCTGGAGACTGAGATGCTGCTGGAGCTGGCACATAAGTGGGCACTGGAGCTGGTACTAGAGCTGGCGCTGGAGCTGGCGCTCGAGCTGGTGCTGGAGCTGGAGCTGGAGATGGCGCTGGAGCTAGCGCTGGAGCTGGTGCTGGAGCTGGCGCTGGAGTAGGAGGCTCATCTCCGCGTGATGGCAATGATCTCGTACGAACCATCTGCGGAAGAATAAAGTAGAATAAATGAGATCTCCAGAAACTTCAAGGGCTCTACGCACGACACAGAAGCAATGAAAGAGTCAAATTCCTAAAATGTCACTGTAGCCTCCCAAAGATTGAGTACGGACGTCTCCGCCCCGATCCACAGGACTCTACTAGATATTGGCTCCTATACCGATGACACCGGTGAACCTAAAGCTCTGATACCAAGTTGTCACAACCTAATTTCTCGGTCATGATGGCACCTACAACCCCCGGTAGGTGAACCAATCCCCGTAGCCCAGAACAGTTAGCAATGGGCTACTATATAACAAGTAAGGGAACAGGACGAAGAGAACAGATAAAAGGAATATAAATATATACATATGCGGAAAATAAACCAAACCCCAAGACCTGGTATAATAGTATAAAGCCAAACTACATACATGGAGTGCAAATAAACCAAAACTATATATACAGATGTCTCTGAATGGTAATAGAGTACATGAAGCAAAAGATAAACTAAAGCTAAGCTCTGATCGCCAAGAGAGCTCACCCTTCAGTCTGAAGTAGTCCCCAAAAGATCTACAAGCACGAATCACAGCGATCTAACGACGATGGCCCACGCTAGGATCTGCACCCAAAGATGCAGCGGGTAGGGGTGAGCACCAAATGCGAAGCATAAGGTACCCAGTAGGTATCATAGGCCGACTGGGCACATATAAGATAAAAGTGTAGTAATAGACAAAATAGAAG